>JAECUM010094282.1:0-37484 GCA_016617855.1 Megalonaias nervosa | reverse complement strand
GCCATTATCCGACTTGGGAGCAAGGCTCAGGTCTTTATCACCGCACGTCAGGCCAACAAACAGTTGGACATGTACAGACACGAAGTATTGCAGAAATACAGGAAGTTGGAATCGAAGAAGGTCAGTATTACTCTTCACGATAGCCTGAAGTCCTTGTTATGTCTGCAGGATACTAAATTGGCCACTGTAGACAGTAAAAATAAGAACGAAGAGTTGCTACTGTCAAGAGTAGTACGAAATCCAAAATCTGAAGCCTCCATTAGGGAGACAGTGCTCCCTCCTGAGACAAATGATCCTGATTACGAAGGGGCAGCGTTTCTAATTAACGATAATGTCATGCTCATCGACAGAATTTATAAGACGTCTTGCCTGTACGACTCAGAATTTCAACTCGTATCTTACTACACATTTTCAGGAATTCCACGTGACGTGTGTGTAGTTGATGAGGGAGAAGTGGCTGTGTCTCTACCGTATGAAAAGAAGATCCAGTATCTGACTGCCACTGCTCCCATCACACCGACCAGAAGCATTACTACCAAGTATTATTGTGTTGGACTGACTGCACTCAGCAAGGACAAGCTGGTTATCTGTGGGTACAATGATCCCGGTAACCAGAACTACTATTGGAGTATAGTGAACTCATCAGGGAAGGAAGAATACTATCATGATATTGACCAGAAGGGAGATAGTTACACTTATTTGGCCATGAACAAGTCGAAAACACGTCTCTACATATCATGTAGAAATATCAACACAGTGTACTGCTTTAGTCTGGATGGACAGCTGTACTGCACGTACAAGGACGACCGACTGTCATCACCAATGGGGATCGATCTTGACAGAGACGGATATGTCTATGTGGTGGGATGTGGATCCAGTAATCTTCACCAACTGTCACCGGATGGACTACTATTACAAGTCATCACGTCTGGAATATCAACGAATCCTCAGAAGATTGCCTTTCACAGAAATGGTTCAACATTTCTTCTTACAAACCTTACAGAGCGGAAGAAAATTCACGTGTTTCAGTTAAAGTGATGTCACATACTAACTAGTGTATCCATGACACATAATAACTAGTATATCCATGCCACATATTAACTAGTGTATCCATGTCACATATTAACTAGTCTATCCATATCACATATTAACTAGTGTATCCACGTCAAATATTAACTAGTGTATCCATGTCACATATTAACTAGTGTATCCATGTCACATATTAACTAGTGTATCCATGTCACATATTAACTAGTGTATCCATGCCACATATTAACTAGTGTATCCATGTCACATATTAACTAGTGTATCCATGTCACATATAAACTAGTGTATCCATGCCACATATTAACTAGTGTATCCATGTCACATATTAACTAGTATATCCATGCCACATATTAACTAATTTCTCCATGCCATTCAAACTAAATGATTAAAGTAATCAAGAAATTGTGGTCAATTGTTTGTTCTAAAGGTAGCAATAAATAAACTGGTTCATGAAAGGACAGAATTTAGCCTGTTAATAAGTAATAATTTTGGGTCATTATATTCCTGAACAATGTATAATTTTGAAATTACTCAATATTTTAATTTGTTTTATCCTACTATGTATTATTTGCAATTAAAATGCAAAAGTTATTGTGCTGACACTCAAAGCTCAATTGCAAATAAAAACAACGAAAAGAAATCAATTTAATTTCTCAGACACAAATAAAAATTATCTTATAAATACCCAACAAAGACTGGTATGCAAGAAATATAACGATACATACCCAACCCAGATTGGTATAGAAAATAAGTAATGATACATAGCCAACCCAAGCTAGTACACAAGATAAGTAATACATACCTAATTCAGACTGGTATACAAATTAAGTAACGATAGACACTTAACTCAGACTGGTAAAAAAGACGAGTACTGACACATACCCAAACCAGACTGGTATGCAAGAAAAGTACTGATATATACCCAACCTAGACTCATATGCAAGATGAGTACTGATACATACCCAACCCAGATTGGTATGCCAGAAAAGTCACGATACATATCCATCCTAGACTGGTATACAATATAGTACTGACATATACTCAATCCAGACCGGTGTGCAAGAAAAGTAGTGTCACATACCCAGCCCAGACTGGTATACAAGATTGTTACTGACACATACCAAAATCAGCCTGGAATGCAAGAACAGTACTGATACATACCCAATCCAGACTGGTATGAAAGAAAGGTACTGTCACATACCCTAGCGTGACTGGTATACAAGATAAGTAACAGTACATTGATTTCAGATGAAATGGGATTGGAATTGTTGGTATAATCAGATAAATTCTTTAGTAGCAGATATGGTATATGGGAACTTTTCGAATGGAAAAATTGTTACGAACATAAGAGGTTGGAAACTTGTGTGAGTTTATTATTCACCATTTCGACAGTTCGTTGCAGGACATATTTTATTACAGCACCTCATCAGTTTTCGACTTGACCGCAATGCTTGCAAAATTAAAACAAGGATGAATTCTCCCTCTATATAATATTCATTCTGCCCTTGAATAAACATATTCTTTCCCATTCTCTCTGAAAAATTATAACAGGACAGAATTAGATTTATTTCTTTATTTAATCAAAGATCAGTGAAAATCGGTTGATCCGGTTACTCATTTCCAAAGAAGATATCAAAATTTGGACAACTCTCTCTCTCTCTCTCTCTCTCTCTCTCTCTCTCTCTCTCTCTCTCGTAACACTTGATACCTACCTAAGTATTTAACCTGGATTTATTACTAGCCAGAAAAATGCCAACGCTGAGAGAGAAATGGCAGCCACTGGTTACATGTCTAACATGGGTATTTACGTGATGATTTTCTATCATCCAAGCGTTGGATACTATCTGTAAAGACCGGCTGTATAGGTCGGTTGGATCCCTGTCGGTAAAGACTGGCTGTAAATGGAAAAAAAAGTATGGAAGAACCGGACACTTTAATTTCTAATTCTAATTGCCCTAGATCAATGTCTGAAAGTTTCTCCTCGAAAACAAATTATTTATTCACCACTATTGTCAAATTTGCTTACGTGGAATGATATATACCGTTGTAAATGATTATTCTGAGAAAGTTGTTCTATTCCAATTTTCTTATTTTTTGTTGTTGCTTACAAACTGGAACATTTGTAACTAGTATATCCAAAACATTCAAATTGGATGCTTAAAGTATATGAGAAAGTTTAATCGATAGTTCGTTACAAAGGTAATGATAAATAAAATTCTTCATGATTAAACAGAATGTAGTCTCTGTTATATAATGCTTTTGAGTCATTAAGTTGATGAACATTATATTATCTGCAAATTTCTTACTATTTGACTTTATTTCATCCCACTGTGTATTATCTGCAGTTAAAATGTATGATATGTAATTGTACTCACATTTAAAGTTCTACTGCAAATAAAAATAATTTTAAAAAAATTTAAATTTAATTTCTCTGTCTCAAAGGGAAATTATCTTCCACGTACGCAACCTACACAGGTTTAAGTAATAATACCAGTTATATCTGAATAAATGTGGTTAGAATTGTTGATATAATCAGATAAATTCTTTAGGGGTAAATACGTTAAATGGGAACGTTTCGGGTGTTAACATTGTTGCGGGTTTACGAGGTTGGAAAGATTTTGTGAGTTTAGTTTTCTATCTAAATTTCTGCCGTTTCGACTTGATCGGAAAGGTTCCAAATCTAAAACCAAGAGGAATTTAGCTTTTATACAATATTCATTCTATGAAATAAACATTTTCACATTATCTCCGCAAAAGGATAACGGGATAGAATGAAAATTATTTATTTATTTATTTATTTATTTATCCAGAGATCCACTAAAATACATAACTCTAGGCCTCATCTTTCAATGACAATATCACATTATTTTAAAGATCTGCTCACTCTCTCTCTCGTAACAACTGATAGTCAAGAACTTGGTCTGGATTGATCTCTAGCCAGAAAAATGCCAACGCTCTGCGTGTAGAAACATGTCGGGTGGCGACACTTGCTTACCATCCGAAACTATGTAGTCTTCCGTAAAGAAATTATTAATTCATCGTACATGTCCGTATGGACGAAAAGGAAGTAAATTCAAGTCAGCCAGTCAATCAGTAGGCCTATAGCTAAGCATTCGAGGCCCTTGTGGAATGTACATGGACGTGCTGGAGAGCTCTAGCAAGCCAATAACCAGAAGGAGCAGACAGGAAGACGAGAGAGAGAGAGAGAGAGAGAGAGAGAGAGAGAGCAGCCAGATCAACACAGCCATCTACATCCAACCAAACAGACAATCTAGTTCATATCCAGACTCCCAGCCAGCCAGCCAGATCACCACCAGTCACCAGCTCAGCCAGCCTTCTGGACTACCAGCCAGCCATTCAGCTAATCTGAAATTGAATCGCCTCAGAAATAAGGATTTTCGGCAAGGATTTGTCATTCTGGACCCCATTGAACCCTTCAACGCAGTCGATGAGTCATCTCGCACATTCCACTCCCCTTCCTCGAAAGACATGAAAAGTAATACGCAGGCGGTGCATGCGGCAAAGAGTTGAGTGGAGGCACCCGTTTCCCACTCGATGAGTAATTAAATAGTGTGCAGTGCGCACATCAACCCATAAAGAGTGCTTAGGCACGTATTCAGGGTGCAGACGTATACAAAAGCGAAGGGCCGCACAGGTCTATAATGTAGTCAAGTCAGTCTAGCTACCACCGGTGTATGCATTAACGCGAACGGGAGCGTGGCTCTTTTTCCCTCCCGGACGATAAATTACGAAACCAGCGGTGCTGGTGTTAACAACTGACAAAAGGTCTGATGGCCGTACTAGAGTATAATCCATGATCTCTTTGTAAGTCAGGACAGTAGAGGTGTTGTAGCGCTTATCGTGACATCTGCCTTTTATCAGGTAGGCAACTGTTTACACATCGGAGTTCGTCAACTTGACATGAAAATAGTTGTTAAACTCGGTTTCATTGACCCCGAAACAAGCATTCTGCGGTTGTCTGAACCTTGCTTCAAGGAAGTTTTGCAAATGCATGTTTAAAGTTTGGGCTACCTAGAAAACCCGAGATTGCTAATTACCAGCAAGGTTCATCTTCAGATGTCGATTTCCTTCGACAAATACTGATTGATCATAGTTATGATAACAAAAATTTTTTAAACGTTATGAGTATATCAGACTATTGGAACTGGGAAAGTGTTAATGGCGGTACCAGTGAATGATTTGAGCCCGAAAATGGTTTTAAATACGAGTACGGAGTACATGCTGAATGGAAAAAAAAAAATAGACAGCATGCCTGTCACCATCCCCAAACTTTCAGCGGTATTTCGAAATTAAATGCAGAAAAAGCAGAATACCAAGTGTATCACACAATTAAAAAGTAGAGTGCAATTTTCAATTCTTTTTAGCCCTGCTGGAACTTGTGCTTCAATACTTTATAGCCCTATAAGGACTAAGATAAACTGAATTAATAAGAGTCTAAAAATGAAATTAAAAGCTAAAGACTTTTATTTTATCAAAACACCTCTCTCTGAACAAGCAAACTATGGAATTGATGGATTTAAAACCTTAATACAGCATTATGGAAAAGATCTGAAATCTGGCATAGTGGTCAGTAAAGCACTGATCCACGAAAGTGAAACTTTGGTAGAACTTATGTTAGTGAAAAATCTTATTTTAGAGCAGAATTATCCAAAAGACAATACATGTGAGCTGTGGAAATTTGTTGAACCATAAAGAATAGTTAACAAAGCCATACTCTACACCCTGAATAAGAACACTTTGAGTAGAAGAAGACCTCGCAGATAAAGGCAATGTACCTGACAAAAGGGACAGACTTGGCAGAATCACCAATAACTAATATATAAACATTTAACATGAATGGTTCATGATTCTCCATAATAAACATCCGGCTGGGATTTGTTCGACCCAACAAATATATTGCTTTCAACACACGACAGTGAGCTTGACCTCTTAGACGTAAAAGCATCTGGAAGAGCTCTGTCATTCTTCTGATGCTTAGTTTTCCATCGATAGAGGTCAGAAATAAAGTGTCCTGCTTTCTTGCAATAGGTGCATGTTGGAAAAGAAAAGGATTTCTAATAGGTCTTATTAGAATTTTGATTCCTAAATGTTGTGCCTGATCGAGATTTGGAAGTGCTTTTGTGAGACTGAGATGGTTTCTTAA
This sequence comes from Megalonaias nervosa, assembly GCA_016617855.1. Taxonomy (NCBI): domain Eukaryota; kingdom Metazoa; phylum Mollusca; class Bivalvia; order Unionida; family Unionidae; genus Megalonaias; species Megalonaias nervosa. The sequence goes on along the minus strand of JAECUM010094282.1, from coordinate 31,273 downwards.
TAAGCACTGCTGAAAGGAAGACATTGACAAATGAAACTCTGCGAGTCAATAAATAACTGTCAGTTGTACGAGCAGCATCTTCTATAAAGCTTCTGCCTTTTGCTATTCAAGATTGGTCTTGACATCAGGATGGATTCAATTCTTGAACTCTTCAATTAATACGAGTTGTCTAAGGTTATAATCTTGATCAACCTTCTTGGCTGAGCACTATCTATCAAACAATTGTTCTTGTTCCCTTACAGATTCTTCATTGGTTTGTCCAGTTCCTTTTCTACAACTCCTAAACCTTTATCGAAATGCCCCAGGTACCAACTCATAACCCTTCAAAATACATTTCTTAACTACATCATAATTACCACATTTTTGTACTGATAGTGAAGTGTAGACTTCACAAGCTTTGTCAATAAGGACACATTGTAATAATTATTTCTAATGTTCTCTTGGCCACAGTCAATTTTCAGTAAACTTCTCAAAAATAAGGAAAATATTGATCTACTTCTATTTCTTTAAAAGGGTATACTAACCTAATATGTTTGGTTACACCTAAACCTTAACTTGGTGGATAGCGCCTTCTTATGGCAGTTCTAATTCTTTTAATTTAAATTGCATTTCATTTTGTTCTTTCTATTTGCATTTCTCTTTCTTCCTTCTGGATTTTCATTTCCATCTCGCTCTCTACTCTTTTTCTGTGTTTGCAATTTCAATTGCATTTCATTTGTTTTTCTTTTTGTATTTGCATTTGTTTTTCATCTCTGTCTATCTTCATTTGATCTTTATGAACATGCAATTCCATCATTTATTTCTTAAGTTGAAGCTTTTTATAACTCTTTTTCCATCAGGTTTTGAGTGACATTCCTTCAATTTCATTTCAAATCCAGACAGACTTACTAAATACACCCAAATCACTTTTTTCAAAGAATTTTTCCACCAAATATTGTATGTAAATATTGTTATTTCTTTTTCTGTACTAAAGATGATTTTCCAAAACAGAAGAAAATCTTGCAAACTCCATCAATTCGTCTTTCTATAAAGGCTCTAAACCTTCCTATGTTGGATTAGAAACAAAGTTCTCCACTGTAGATGACATTGTGAAAGCTTGTTTTTATTCACTAAATATTTCTCAAATATATGAGATTACAATACCAGGGACTTAGAAAATTACGAAACAATGTAAGTTTAATTCAAAAACAAGTTTGATTTCCCTGAAATATTTTTCATAACCTCGTATCCCGGATGAGTCCTCAATTTTTGTATCACGCTATGGTATTAAACTAAGTCACAAAAAGAAGAAAAACCAACAAGTTTTGACAAAACGTACCAAATAATTTTATTCTCGAAGTTATAAAATGCGAGGAACTTACAGTTTTTTTAATTAAATCTGAAATAATACTAAAAAGTTATATCGCAAGTCAAAAAAGAAAGTTTTCCTAATGAATTCCAGGTCCAGAATGTGCTGATGTTCCATTATTCTTGAATATGCATAAGTGCCAACATTCTTGAAGCATCACAATGGCATTGTCCAAAACTCCTTTGGATGAATTCACAACATTCCGTAATGTTTGCTTTAGTCCATACCGTCTTATGAGCACTTTGTAAGTCCAATAAATAATTGAAATGATTCCTCACCAATGAAATCTAAACACATCATTAAATACATATGCAAACTGATATTACAACAAGAACAACACTAAGAAATAGAAATTAGGAATTTGAATAATTATTCGATCTCGTCCTTATACACATCTCCACAACGCTATTACGACTATAAGTCGCAATACCTCCTACGTGACATGTTTCACAATTCATCCCAACATACCTTTTTTTTTACAAACATCTCCACGTTAGATACGTCGCAATACTCATTCATCGAATCAGATTATCTCGAACAGTAAACACGTTTCATTTTTTATATAACCATTAAAGGTCATAATTTAGCACTTAAACCAAACAACCTATGTATAGCTCAAAGCAATCCAAAGTCATGGACAAAAAGTGAAAGACACACACACACACACACACACACAATATATATATATATATATATATATATATATATATATATATATATATATATATATATATATAATCTCTACCGTTTCAATGTTCAAATAAGGATTGAAATCAAACTATGAAACCGGACCTTTAACATCAAGGTCTATAACACTTGGAACATAAAAGAACATATCTTTCTCTCTTTCTCAAAAGATGTCCATACCCATTTCTAGAATTTTTATGTGGATTATACACAAAATTGCTGCGTAGCTTGGCGCTCAGTATTAAGAGATTAGTGCTATGACTGGTCGGCCTTGTTGTCAGAATAATGTGACTTAGCGGGATATCATGCTACGTGTCTGCAGCATGATGCCCCAATGCTAGACGTCGCTATAAACTGCCACACTGTATACATCGTAGCGATATGACTGCAAAATTGTTAAAGCTACGTTAAGAACTCAAATCACACACGCACACACTATACAAAATTATGGCAACGCCACATGCTTATAAAGTATATGAACTGTTTTAAACAATTTCTTTCATGCAACAAATATTAGGATACTCAACAGAAATCAAAATTCCAAATTTTAAGAATCATTACAGGGTTAGTATCTGCACTTGAGTGTCTCCTTGACATTGTGTTGCATAGTGATCATATAATTTATAGAGTTCTAACGTTCTCTGGTATACGAAATAAAAAGTTCAGCTTTTGTAAAGAAAATGGGGATTTAGTCTTTGGTATTCCGGCAACCGTTTGAACTGATCAGACTGTGAGTAATTGTTAATCGTTATTCACACCGTGTAAATGTCCAAATAAATTATTTATTGATGATTCTGTTTACAAATTATACAAAGATTGATTGATTGATTTAATTTTTACGGCGCACGAGCACTGTTAGGCTATTTAGCGCCATACAAAGAAGCAACAACATAAAAGTTGAATGAAAAATCCGCGGAGAAGATGACAACAAAGTGAACCTATCAACGACATGAAACTGGTATTATTACATATTTGTGTTGATTTGCAGTTAATTAAAGTATAAATTTATTCATTCAAATATTTTTTGTTTTACAGAGCAGATTGGGGAACTAAATAACAAAGTGACCGAAATTCACCATCAAGTTTGCACAAATACAGGTAAATCATTGCAGGTATTCTAGGTGTGAATATAATGGATGTTAATAATGAACACACATAATAAAGCAGGAATGAATTTGTTTTCATGGCTCAACAAAACAGAGAAGTACTTATGCATTTAATGGTAGAAATGGTGATGATGATGACAATGATTCCCAGCTAGTTCTGTCTGCCAAACAATACGAATTAAGAAGATTAATTAAATGTATTTAGAAGGAGCTTATATTAGATTCCAAATACAGGGCACAATACACCGATAAAGGATCAATGTGATAAAGCAAATCCCTGAGGAGGTATACTATATCCTTCCAAAAACAACACAGTAAATAAGGGCAAAGGTGTTATTGAACTACTTTAAAATTCAAGCAACAAATATATTATGTAAACATCTCCAACTATTTACAAATTGTGAACAAAAATTAACCACGTAATAGCTGCAATACTCTCAAGATTTCAGAACACGCGTATCTCATTGCCTTCAGTAGGTTAATAGATAACTCTTATAAGATGAAATCAGACCCATTTGTCTTGGCAACAAGACAGAACGAGTGGTCTCACTTATACTAATACAAATAGATCACCTGTTCCAGCAAAGAAATAGGCACTACAGAAAACAAAATGCTTACCGAAAGCGGTGCGGACTCTCTCTCTGTGTGACATTTGTTGTTTTATTTAATCCTGATTTCTTTGAATTGTTTCTGTAGTAAAGAATCGCCTTTAAAGTCAACAAACATCGCTACTATTACTACTGCTACTACTACAACTGCTACTACTACACGATGATTAGATTGTGTCGAGTTTTGTACATTGTTTTATTTGAGCTGTGAAATATCATATCGGCAGATGTTAAGAGAGGAAGATCTCGTGATTGTTTTTACATTTTTATACATGGTCTAAAAATATCCCCTGCGAGCACGTTGCTTTGTGATGCTGAAATCACATGGAAACCAATAGCCTTTCGCCTGCTCAGTCAATCATGATTCAGAATATTTCGCTTTTGATAAGAAAACAACGTACTGTCCTGTTGTGGAAATCACGCTATGAAATAAAGAAACAATTACTGACTTTCAACTCAATACATTATTTTACTGAAATCGGCCCAGCCAATATAATATTTCACAGCTCCGTAAAACAATGTATTGGATTAAACAGATTCAAAGTAGCGGTAGTATTATCATCATTGTCATGATCAACATCATTGACAGATGATGCTTACAATGTTTATTCTGCATGTAAAAAATACTGATGTTAGATATGAATTGATATTTTAACACCTTTTTCTTATGTGAAGTATTACAGACATACACACTAAAACACACTTTATGATATAGTTTAACTTCTATATGAAATTTGTGAAAATATAAGCAGAACACACATATATGCACCAAATATTCCCTTTGGAATCTATGCATTTTAACTCCATGAAAGTTATGAAAACAACTGTTTCCTTTGATGAAATTATACAACTGCCATTTTGAAATAAAAATCAAATCAATTTTTTGAATGGAGTTTCTCAGAAAAAAATTATAATTTGATTTAAAAGTATAATATACTATCCAAATGTTTTGAGATCTCTTTGATAAACAGATGGAAAAATTCAAAGTGTATCCTTAAATTTGTCATTATTTATTTCTTTGGTAAAATTGCACGAACTGTATAGGGATGCGATAAACATATCAAAATCGGAGCAAGAAGGAATACTCCAAAAGTTTTGGGACAAACAATATATGTTGTGGGAAATGTGTAAATCTATCTGTAACATTTAACAACCATTTGATATAATGATTCAGATTTTGTTTAATAAAAAGAAGACAAAATGTAATAGTTCCTGCATTATTTCATCACAAAATTTGCCTGTCACGGGGAAGAACTGTGAGGTTGCGCAAGAAGGAATGAAGAGAAATATTACGTATGACATAAAAATGGCAAATGAATAGACGAGAGTCATATAGTTTACACATCTCAAATTAATATTGATTGAGAAAACTACTTTGAATATATTAAAGTGCAATTTTATTGCTATGCGAGAACTCTAGGCGTGCAGATTTAACATACTTGATCTAACCTTGTACTGGTATTTGCCTCCGGTTAAAACATGCCCATAGTCACGTCACCGTATAATGTCCCTTGTAATCCAGTAGGTGCATTTTGGCATTTGTTTTGGTGCTTTGACCGAGTGTATCTGAAACAATATCAGTCCACCACTACGGCGATCTCATTCATAGGTGAAAATAGCAAACCTGGAAAATATGGCAACCTTCTGTCTGCCATGTTGCTTCAGTACATACAATATGACTTTGAAGGCCTGCAATGTTCATGATCTTGCTTCTGTCAAACCAGGTATCAACCTTCATTATTCTTTGGTCGATGCAGTAACGTCACACTATGATAACCTAGGCAGCCAAAACGGTCAGCTAATAGGGAACGTGGTACACCTTCCTGTCTACAATCAGTCCGACAAATAAGTTTGTACTGATACTGATTGACAGTTTATTATCTAGTCTATTGTTTAAAATGCGACATATCATGACGACTTCTTGTCCACACACATCAGTGTACATTTTAGACACTTAACGGTATTTCTTGCAGCTCTTTAAGTTATGGTCGGCTGAAGGTCCCTTTCAGCAATATTTGCAGAATATTTCCTGAACTAATCCTTTGTTTGACAAATTGTAAATGCACGATAAAGAACACAACCCTACCTACTTGGGCCATTTCGAATTTTGTGGCTATGGTGGACGATAACTTGGAATAGGCCTTGTATTGAAATAGTGCTGTTGAGACCTTTCTCGAGAACTACAAGGACATGCGGACCGATATAAATAACAGGTCACCCGAGTTCCTCAGGACATTGACAACGGAGAAAGAAAAGATGTATAATTGGTTTTTATTCTTTTTTATATACATTCTGAGCGATAAATATATTGACAATTAACTCACATTAGATCTGTATTTAATATACATGATGGGAAAAATAAAGAGGTTTTAATATGTGGGTTAAGATGCACAATTTGAAGCACATGGTAATATGATTTTTTTTCTCGTTTCATTAGCTTTATAGATTGTGAAATTGGATATAGAAAAATTTATATGATGTAGATCTTATATTTCGATACATGAGGCTTATGAAATTGGTATTACTAGAAGCACATACAATACACTAAATGAATAATTTAATTTAATGTCAAATAGCATCAATAAATTCGTAAAATTAATTATGTAGATCACGTCTTCTATTCCTATCCGATATACACATGACCCAAATGCTGATATTATCATCGCAAAATTCCAACAATACCTTGTTAAATATGACAATAATGAAAACGTTTGAAGTTTTCTGTTAGTCAAATTTTGAATAAAATTATTTCAAATTCATTTTGATTTTGACAAACGAACACGCAAATGTTTTGCATATAATCTGCATTACTATTAGAAAAATGTAAAGTTATGGGATAGCGATCGCGTTATGGTGATCTAACATTAAATATAACCCTATGGAAATCTTTGGGATTTTAACATTAAGTATGCCCTATAGGTATCTACGGGGATTTAACATTAAATATAATCATATGTGTATGAGTTCTATGGAAGATTAAAAACATTTATAGGAAAATAAATAACATGATATTATAATTGTATTTCGATTTAACATGGTGGAAACCCGTGAGTCAGCACGCACCTTGTCTGATCAAAACATACTCTATCTCGCCAACACCGACGACTACAAACTACTTATGTGTACGGGGTTGGTAAGCAGAAGTGGTAAAGCAGATTATTTAATCATAAAGAGTACCACATACTCGTATTTGCTGAACCATTATGACATACCAAGAAACAGACTAATTAAATGTTTCACAAACCAGTACCCTCCTCCCTTCCCGGATAAAACAAACCAAATTAATGACATAATCATAAACCTAAGGTTACTACCAAAATCCTATCTTTCCAACCCAACACCTTACAACATATTAACTGAACCAAAACAACATATTCGGAAACAGCCTTATTTTCTTTTTTTAAAAATTAACTTTCACAGGGCATTACAAATCGCCTACCAGACATTCAGGATAAGCTTAAATTCGACTCGGCAAAATTCAACGTAACAAAATACAAGCTCGCGATGAGCCAGAGTGAGCGAGAAAGCAAGGTTGTGTTTAATTTGTAATGCTTTATGTTTTATGCCTTGTTATCTCGCCACAATAATATATCAGCATCTTTATTTAACATTTAAATGTACCGCATTCTTCTATTACATAACTGTTCACTGTTTCTTTCAACTTTTGATCCTTTGTTCACTGCGTATACCATGAAACTCTGTATGTTCCATTTTGAAATTAATGTCAAGGCCAGTCTCGAGTTATCTCGTGCAGATATATAAATATATTTGTTTTAATCATACAATATCTCTAAAATGATGGCATTCATTTTACACAAATTCAAGTACATCCAAAAGACAAGGTAAAGAAGCATCTTATGCTAAAGGACACGAATATTTAAAAGGAAAATAGAATAAATTTAGAGATACGGTTAATTAGATAAGCAATTAATGAGAGATAGAGTAGACATTGCACTGGTCACAGTGACATTTGTCCATTTCTTTTACTTACAAATATTTTTTTCGAATATAATTGTATGTAATAAAAATGTCAAGTTTCGTGGATTTATTTCTGAACATTTAGAAGTATGACAGAATTTCTTTTCTTAGTTTGACTTCACTTTCACTTACTAAAATCCAGATTTACCCAGCGTGTAAGTTATAAGATATAGCGAAAAAATATTTAGGTATTAAAACAAGGGTCAATAGATAAAATAGTACATAGCATCTTCAGTGTCATATCTAATTGCAAAAATGGGTGAGTTAACTAAATTCACAATTAAAGATTGGATTTGATTGGACTACACGAGTATCTAAGTTTAGTATGTAACATATTAAGGTGACTTTTGCCAATATGATAATACTGTGGTGTCTCGTTAGTTGAATTAGATATAAATATTTTCGAAAGATCGAAAGCGTAGGTCCTTTCGGATGTCTTCATAAAGAGTCCCAAAGACAAGTCCTTCATTGGAGAAAGGACATCCGGAAAAAAAAAAAACTAAAATAAAAAACAACTTAAGTCTGGTAGAGACGGTTGTCATGCATTTTGGAGTTACATCAACAATAATAGGATGCTTTATATCTCATTTTGGATGATGGTAACTTAAATAGTTAGCTACTTGAATATTTAATATGCATAATCTCTTATTTTTCCTTCCTTGTGTAAGAACATGCGAGATCCCACAAAACATCAATAGGTATCAGTACAGACTTGGGGAAGGATTTATTGGACTAGTCCCTCACCATCTAGGCGAATCAATCCAAGTTACATAACTTTCTGGCCCTAACCGCCCACGTCAGCACAACGGTCTTAGACGTACAACTTCTTTACACCAACCTTCAGTCCTACCAAATGCTCAAAGTGATGCACTTTCCAGTCCCCGACTGTCTAGGTCAAGCAATGATCAAAGTGACACACCTTTCTGGCCACGAAGAAGATCAGGGGTTTTGAAATTAGAACATAAGTCCACGTTTTGTCCGATTATGAACACCGTTCATAATGGTACTTAATATATGAAAGATTTGTTAAATGCAAACAAGGAGAAATTATAGTGTTCGCACATTGATACGTGTTAAATTTATTAATATTTTTGTTTAAAGTTTATTAATACTATTTGGCAGTACAATGTGAAGTGAGGAATGAAAAGTTATTGACTCTCAAGAAGTGGCAGCATGCATAGGTATAGAAAGGCTTAGCTCAGAGGATTTGGAAAATACAGACAGAATTAACTAGCAGTGTATGATGACGGGAAAAGTGAAGAAAGTCAGCTGTACCGATCTTATGAATATTCGAAACCAACACCAAAATGAAGCTGATGATAAGGGAGCACCTAACGATGCAATGAACTGTGACATAAGCAGAGAAAATGATATCAGTAAGTTGGTAGAATATTAGACTGACAATATCTTCTCGTATTGCACTATAGTCGCATCATTAAATATTTCTATATCCAGTTGTGTTCCAATATATCTGCATGTTCCAATTTGTCTCCAAGTTCCATTATGTCCTCAAGTTTTCGCCCAGTTAGTCTGCACATTCCATTAGAACGTAAACTTGTTTACCAATATGTCATCACTTGCATGATGTCGGCACCTTTATTTCAGCTCCAATAATAGTACGTTCCATTATGTCCGTAACATTTACTGCCAATATATCCGGACGTACCTTCAGGCTGTAATTTTACTTAGTCAATTATATTATATAATGCTGGTATTTTAATGTTCCATAATATCCTTAAGTTGATTATATATGACACAGTGTTGTTCCAACGTAATCTGAATGAACAATTATGTCAGAATATTGGACGTCAACCACTGCATCAACATCTTGTTCTACGGTCAAATAATCTTATGTTTTGTGCAGGCCCACTTAACAGCATCCTCGTTGGACATTTGCACATAACCTTGTCAGTGTGCATATGTTAGGATATTTAAATGTTGATAACAATTCTGAAAAGGCAGTTTGATTCTGGTACATGCTTGTCTTTTGGTATGTGCCTATATCCTTTTAAGTAAAAGCGGCTATGCTAAATACTTCCACAACAGGCTTTATATCCAGATGGAGTATGAATTCAGAATTGAAACCGCTTTTCATTTGCCATACTGATTGTCTGGTGTTTTGATCATACACCTGTAAGCTACGAAGAAAACAGTTTTCGTAGAAATTCTTGCAATAATAGTTTCCTGTGAGTTATTTCCTTGATCTTTTGTCATTATGCAGTAACGACGAAAACAATTATTCCATCCCAATTAAAGAACGAACTTATAAATATTCCGTTAGGCACATTTCTTTATATTGATGTTGAATCACTTACTGAAAGATTTTGCACATTATTCTGTACAAGAAGTGCCAACTTCTGTAGTAGGTCTGGCTTAAGTGGTATTTGTAGTTTTCTTATTATGGTTGGTTGGTTGGTTAGTTGAATTTTTACGGCGCACCAGCACTATGAGGCTATTTAGCGCCATACAAAAGGTTATATCTTTCATCATTTAAAAGTGGTAAAAGGTTTCGTATCGACCAGCGATACGAAACCAAACAGTTGAATGTAAAACGATAAAATGGTAACGGTGATAAATAAATAAAGTTTCCCGATCAACGGGGAGTGCAAATGATGTATGACAACGAAAACAGATGAAAGGTAATTAAAATCTAACGACGGTATATATAGCACATAAAACTGTTCAAGGTGATAGCATACAAGCTATAGCTTATGACAAATATTTACTTCCTTCGGGAAGTCTATAATATAAGAAACACTAACTGTATCAAAGAGCTCCCTAATGTCATGCACATTGTAATAATGATTACGCGTAGGTTGGAGGTCGAAACACTCCAACATAAAGTGCTTAACGGTGAATGGTTCATTGCAAGCTACGCACTCTGGTGGGTCTTCTCCTTTTAGTATGTAGGAGTGGGTTAAATAAGTATGACCAATTCGAATTCTTGCAATGACTACCTCCTCCCTACGGACGGCTCTGTAGGAAGGAGTCCATTCTCCTAGGGTTGGCTTGATGGCATGAAGTTTGTCATTCACGGCATCATTCCATGATGCCTGCCATTTCTGACGTAAACATTCTTTGATACTAAGTTTAAAATCAGTATGCGGTGTTTTAAAATCAGATGGTTCCAGTGATAGGGCCATTTTAGCAGCGCGGTCTGCTCTGTCATTACCTTTAATTCCAATATGGCTGGGTAACCAACAGTATACTATATTGTGGGAAGTACTCAGCTCAGTATGTTTGAGGAGAATATTGGCTAATAATGGATTCTCCAGTTTTCTATTATGTGTGATGTGATGTGATTATGATTTTTAACGTAGCTTTAACAATTTTTCAGTCATATCGCTACGATGTCTGCAGTGTGGCAGTTTATAGTGATGTCTAGCACTGGGGCATCATGCCGCAAACATGTAGCATGATGTCCCACCCAGTCACATTATCCTGACACCAGGCCGACCAGTCCTAACACTAACCTCTTAATGCTGAGCGCCAAGCGAGGCAGCTGTTAGTACCATTTTTGTAAGTCTTTGGTATGACTCGACCGGGGATCGAACCCACGACCTCCCGCATCCGAGGCGGACGCTCTAACCACTAGGCCACCGAAGTACTGATAGTGAATCGGAGAAAATGATGCTGTTTAAAATACGCTTGCTTTCAATATATTGCAATGCAAGGTCTATTGATCTGATTTCGGCTGAGGAAATTGATGTACCATTTGGCAAGCGAACTTTTGTTGTGTGTTTTCCACTAACGAAGGCTGCAGCAGCCTTTTCCTCATCTTTTGATCCATCAGTATATATTCTTGTATAATTTTCAAATTGGGTGAGGAGTTCATGGTAACAGGAGTGGAGGATAGAAGGGTTTGTCTCCGATTTTTTTCCATCGTGTAACGTGAAAAGTACTTTTGGTTGTTGAAGTAGCGAGGGAGGTGTTTTGGAGACGGACGTTTTCTGAATCTTTGAAAGATCAATTTTGGTACTGTCAAGGCATGGTAATATTCTAATTGCAAAGGTAGGTATGACGTTTGGTTTATTGTCATATAAGGTTTTATATTTGGGTTAAAAAACAGCCGAAAAAGCAGGGTTCAGAGGGTTTGATCTTAATTTGAGAGCATACTGTGCGGAAAGCATTTCTCTACGTTGTGATAAAGGGTGTTCGTTCGCTTCAACGAGTAGGCTTTCACACGGGGATGTCTTAAATGCTCCCAGAGCAAGTCTTATTCCCTGATGATGAATTGGGTCAATAATCTTCAAATAGGACTTCCTAGCTGAACCATAGACAACGCAACCATAGTCTAGTTTGGAGCGAATAAATGTTCTGTATAAACTGAGTATGACTTTCCTATCAGCACCCCAGCCAGTGTGCGCTACTACTTTAAGTAAATCTAGAGACTTCAAGCATTTAGCTTTCAAATTCTTCAGGTGTGGAATAAAAGTCAGTTTTCTGTCGAAGATAATACCTAAAAATTTTGCCTCCTCAACAACTGGAATAGGTGTTCCGTCCAGCATGAGTTTAGGTCCATCATGATGTCTTCGTAACTGACAGAAATGCATACATACAGTTTTTGATTTCGAGAATTTGAAACCGTTAGTATTGGCCCAATTTTGAATCTTATTGATATTTTGCTGTAATTGTCTTTCAATTGTATGCATGTGCTTGGATCGGTAACATATTAAAAAGTCATCAACATATAGGGAGCAATCCACACCGGGAGTCAGACACTTGGTGATGCTATTAATTTTTATGTTGAAAAGCGTCACGGATAAAATACTGCCCTGGGGCACACTCATCTCTTGATCGTGCATATCAGAGAGGGTGGAGCCCACTCGTACTTTGAATTCCCTGTCTGAGAGGAAGTTTGATATGAACGAGGGCAGTCGGCCTTTTAAACCCAGATCGTATAGGTCATTTAGTATTCCGTACTTCCACGTTGTGTCATAGGCCTTTTCCAAATCAAAGAAAACCGCTACCAAGTGTTCTTTCTTGATGAAAACGTCGCGAATAAATGTTTCCAGTCGAACCAGATGATCATTGGTACTACGACCATAACGAAAGCCACTTTGGAAAGGAGATATTAAATTGTTGGTTTCCAAATACCATACAAGCCGAGAATTGATCATTCGTTCCATTGTTTTGCATACGCAGCTAGTTAATGATATAGGTCTATAGTTGGTAGGATCTGCGCTATCTTTACCTGGTTTGGGGATTGGTATTACTGTTGCTTCTTTCCAAATTTTTGGTACATTACCAGTAATCCATAAATCATTGAAGATTTCCAGAAGAACTCTTAAGGATGGTTCTGGAAGGTGTTTCAAAAACTGGTAATATATATCGTCAGGCCCAGCGGATGTATCATGGGCCTTATTCAAAGATTCCATAAGCTCCGACAATGAAAACGGTTGGTTATAACTCTCTGAGTTATTCGATGTGAATTTCAACCGTGTTTTTTCTTTTTGAGCTTTTAATCTTCGGAAAGCTTCTGAATAATTAGACGATGAGGAATTTTTGGAGAAACAATCGGCAAGTACATTAGCTATTTCATGTTTGGTATTGAAACTGTTGTTATTTATCTTCACATGTCGGAATGAATTGTATTTTCCCTTTCCATTTATTTTGCGGATCGTGTCCCAAACTTTCTTTATTGAGGAACGAGAGTTTAAAGTTGAAACATATTTTTTCCATGATGCTCGTTTACTTTCTTTAATTATGCGGCGAGCTTTGGCCCGAACAATACGGTACTGAGTTAAGTTTTCGGGCGTTGGACGATTATTAAATTTTTTCAGTGCTTCTCAGCGTTGTCTAATGTCTTCTTTACATTCTTTAGTGAACCACGGTTTTTGGGTTTTTTTACAATTCGGCGAGGACTTAGGAATAGATTCTTCTGTAATCTCAATTAAGACGGATGTAAATTATCGAATAGGATCAATATCGTTTAGGACGGTATTCCTGTTAAGTCTAGCTGTACAAAGTGTTTCAAACTTGGTCCAGTCAGCTTTCTTTAAATTCCACTGTGGAATCGTGTCATCAATTGTAACGCTGGTGTTCTTATGAGAGATTGGAAAGTGATCTCTGCTGTGAAGGTCATCAGCGACCTTCCAATTATAGTCCAAAAGTAGTGAAGGAGAACAAATTGTCAAGTCGATACATGTGTATGTACCAGTTCCTGGGTACAAGTATGTCGGAGACTTGGTATTAAATAGACACAAGTCGTGTCTAGTAATAAAATCTTCGACCCTTTTGCCCCTGTCGCTTATGTAATTTGATCCCCATAAAATATTATGGGCATTAAAATCACCGAGTAAAACAAATGGTGCAGGAAGTTGTTGAACAAGCGTGTCTAATTCGTTTGGTAATAAGTTGGTGTTTGGCGGTATGTAAATAGAACAAAATGTAATCACTCGATGTAGAGTGACACTCACAGCAATGGCTTGCAAATCTGTGTTTAAAGGGATGACGCTATGTGGGGCTCTATTGTTCACAACAATAGAAACCCCTCCCGAGGCCCTGTCAACGTTCTGTAAGTAGGTGTTAAACAGGTAGTAGTTTTTAAGTGTGATGTTGTCCGTATTTTTTAAAAAGGTTTCCTGAAGGCATAGTATTGCAGGATCATATTCATTTAAAAGCAGGAGAATATCATTGTAATTGGCTTTAAGTCCCCGACAATTCCATTGTATGATCGTGTTCTTCATTATAAGTTTAGATTGGAGATTTTGGAGCTAGGTTAGACTTTTCGCGGAGAGAATCGGTATGGTTATTTCTCTGGAGGAAGTACGGGGATGATTTTTTTGTTAGGTCTGGAGCTACTTTGAGAACATGGAGCAGTATCTTCTGCATCCATGCTCTCAATGTCCCCAAACCTGTTATAGAGTTTGATGGGGTCTTCTGACCCCTTTTGCTGCCTATTTCCTTGTGATCTGTTTTTGGTCTTTGGTGATTTCGGTGGGTGAGTATTACTGAATGTTGTTTGGGTAGATGCCGTGGTTTTTTGTGCTTGGTAATGGGGGGTGTTAGTGCTTGATGTTGACTCGGGTGCATCTGTCTGCGTTTGAGCGTCCTTCGTTGCCTTGGGATTGTTCTTCACTACAGTGGAGAAGGATGGGCCAGGAAGAGATGTTTTTGCCTGTACAAGCTTTCTGGCCTCTGGATTGGGAATGTTGGATGTGTATTTAACCCTCTGTATTTCCTTCTCCTGTTTCCAGGTATCACAATCCTTGGAATTGGCGTGGTGCTCCTTTCCACAGCTGCCACAATGCGGAGTGGCTCTACACTCAGATTCCTGGTGAGAATGATCTCCGCATCGGCCACATATTTGGCTTTTTGAGCATCGGTCTTCATGATGACCATATTTCTGACACTTATAACATCGAAATGGATTTGGGATGTACACATCAACCTTCACTTGCAGAAAGCCAACTTTGACCACTCTGGGTACTGTTGGCTTGTTGAAGGTGAGTATAATGGTGTTGGTGTCCTGCAGGTTGTTGTTACGTTTAATACGTATTCTACGAACTGCAGTGACTCCTTCGTTTTGCATCCCTTCAATGATATCCGTGTCGCTGACTCCAGCCAAGTCACGACAGCGAATCACGCCTTTGGAAGAATTGAGTGTTGTGTGGGCGAACGAGGTCACTGGAATATCGAAAAAGGTTCTCATTTTCTTGAGGTTTTCTGTTTGACCTCGTCGCTCACACTCGACAAGTAGGCAGCCCGATTTTAACTTTTTAACACCTTTTGGTGTACCAATCAATCCCATAATTGTTTTCTCGATCACAAACGGAGAGAGTACATTAAGCGGTTTTGTAGCATCTTTAGACTGTATAACCATGAAGCGTGGAAATGAATCCACACCACATGGTTCGTCATCTGAGTCAGATCCAGTTTTGGTATGTTTGAGCTGATTTTTTTTGGAAATATCCATGTTGGTGTATTTAAAATTCAGCACCCGTGCTCCCCTCCCACCAAGGGGACACTTTTTAAGTGCCAGGGATACACAGATGTTATATTCAGTAGGTAAATGCACCTCCTGATTCATCCCTTAAGACATACTCAGTCGGTAAAATTACCTCCCAATTGACCCGTTGAGCCACCGGCTTCTAGGAAGTCTTCTAAGACTTGGAAAAAGGAAAGTTAAAGGGATAGAATGTAGGGGCGACGGTGGTATCAAGAGAAATACAACGAGAAGGATAAAGAAAGTGAGCGAGTAAATAAAGACCTCCTAGGGCTCGGCGTGACCAGCCAATCTGTAGAGACCGGGCCCATCCCGACCACCCGTCTAGAAGAAGTAGAGGCCAAAGTAGTGTATTGCATCAGAAAGCCTCTGCTCAACTACCAGGATCCTTTCCTCCTCCGACACGGGTCGCAACCCACGGCAAACAGGTTGCCTCTACTTAGTCGCCTCTTACGACACGTAGCGGGGCACGGCGGGCCAATTCTACAACCCCGGACCCGCAGGGGGTTTCTTATTATGTCGCCAAGTTTGTGAGGCATCAATCCAAGTACTGCCACTAGAATCAATACAATCATTGTGCCTATTTTTCCGACCGTTTAACTTAGCTTTGATACTTCTTATTTTCCCTTGAGTCGGACGTGGGAGTTTCCTATTAATGCCATGTCTATGATGAAAGTCATGTACTTCTTTTGTCAACCGGTCCTATGTCTGACCTGTGCTCTGTCTAATGGTCGATCTGATGGTGTTAATGGCAAATAATTTTCATCTTCCTCTTCTAAACCAATGTCTTTGCTTCATGACTGTCTCATCTGCTGTGCCCTTTAGAACATATTTTTCAGACCGTTTCCAATATACCGCATATGCTAGTTTTGTCATGCCAGTTTTTGTATCAACACTCGGCTATCTCACCATGCTCTATGATTATATGGTTGATCATCTCATTTTTGTCCCTGCACATTGATGAAAAAGTTTGCTTTGTACACTCGCATTCACTTTATTTATAATGAGTTAGGTTTTATGTTTCTGCCGGCATTCCTTCCTGTTTTTCTCGTTGACTCTAGCAGCGGAAGACATCTCCCGGTCATTTTCCACAATTCCGACGTTTCTATGCGCCTTCTCTCTTGTTGCTCATTTTCTTCTTTTTGTCTTTGGAAAGGCCTTCTTCTTGCACTTGTATTTGAGACACACTGTATGTGCTCAGCAGTCTTCTATTCCTATCAAACCTCTTCCTTAAATGTCTTAGTAAGTTAAAGTCAGTTTACATCAATTTTCACGTGCAGTGAACATTAGCTGGACCATTGGTTGTCTTTCTGGCCATTTCTTGTAACTCATGTTTGGTCCAATCCGCAATGACGGATGTATACTTTATAATTCACACCGTTCTTTAGCGGTGCGACTGTGTTATCTTTGTGTAGTTTTGATCCAAGTAAGTTCCACACAATTTGCATATACATAACATTTTGCCAGTTTGTCATGTTTGATACTAATAGTCACTCACGTATCAATTATGAATGCAACCAGGACGCCATTCGTGGTAATCCTTGCTTTCTGGACCAGGAAGCCTATTCCAGATTCATTCACCCATGTGGCTTCAAGTATTCCTTTTGTGGTATTCTTTGGTTAAAATCTAGCCTTTTACTCTATTAATAGTCTCTTCAGGGTAATCAGTGGGATTAATAGCAGTATTATTTACAGCGAATGTCTTGGGAAGATATATTTTGAACCTGTCATCCCCAAGTATATTGCTCCGATCTGTTAACTGCGTTCTCCAAGTTAGTATGACCTTTGCCACGAGTCTTCTTTAATTTCGGGATATACTAATGAGCTCCAGACATTCCAATATGTACGAGAGAGCTAACGTATCGTAGGATAGGCCTTCATGTAAGCGACCCATGTAAATTTTATGTTCTTGTTGCGTTGTCTCCAACGTCAGGTCATCCGATCAATTTGTGTCTGGTTCTTTGATCTTACAGAACTTCGTCAACGGCTCTTCTGTTCCCTTGTGAGCATGTCTGTATATCTAAATGATCATATCAGTGATTCTCCCTGCGAGTAACTTCCTAACCATCGTTAGCCAGGTTATTGTGCTGTAATTACTTGTTATACAGCCTTTCGTCTTGATTCAGTCAGGGCAGCTTTCTGTTTCACGTGCTGTAACACTGCATGTGACCCATAGTCATTGTAGGAGTTTTCTCTGTCTTTCTGCATAAGGACAGCGATACTTCTGTCACCCACATGACACAGTGCATATTATCTTGTAATCTTGCATTTGTGCTGCTAGTATATCGCGGATACTCATGAATTTCATTAACTATTATCCATGAACCTCGTCTGGGATCCAGTCTTTTCAGTTGGAGAACTTTTTAAACTGCTATGGCAAGGAATTATTTTGTTATTATGCTGTTTATTAACCGATGAAGATCCCTTCGATCCGTGTCGACAGTCTCTATATTATTTGAATTATTTTGTTCATTGTTGGTTTGCCACACATTCCTCCAGAATCGTGTAACCACTATGTGATAGGCACTATATAGCAATTTTCTCTCTATTACGGATTGAAATCTTTGTGTACTGCTGTTGATGGCCATTTATATGATTGTTTTGTTTGAAGTTTCGTATTGTCTTTCTCTTAATGTTTGTTGTTATTACCTTGATAATTCTTTTTATTTCTTCTATTACCTCGAAATGTGTTGCTGATGAGATGAAACTTTTAATAAGAAATTCCATTCTGATAATCTCCCAGCATTCTGGAACAGTTCCATCGTACTTTACATCCCCTCTATTTGCTCTCTGTATTCATGGCGTGAAGCTGTTTGCGACGTCATATTGGTGTAAAATAATACGTATCTACATACAAGTCTGAAAACCAGATTGTACATGCTAAATAATCAGGACCAATTCACATATCTCTCCTATGGCATGTGTAGAACGCGATCATGCTACGGCAGTTCTGGATCATGATCTCATGGTGTGCATGAAAATTACCATTCTTACATTAGAGGATTGGTAAATGAAAAAAGGATATAAGAAAAAAAGATATGAGAAAGACCAATCGGATTAAAGATGGAGACGTCCGATGTAATGGAGATTTGACACCAATATCAGATCATGCTTTGGTGATGCTTATATTCATTAGTCAGATTACTCCTTTTACATTTCTGCGCTGCCGCAAGGGCAGTTATATTATAATCGTACATTTGGAAACGTCTGGGATATATTGATACAAAAAGCTGCCTACTAATAGATGCTTGATATGCACAAGTGAAAGGTCTATAAATAGCGTATTTGTTCATAATTCTACGGCAAGGTACTAAGCTTTACCACCACTCTGATGCAAAATTCTTATCGTACGGTTGAATTTTCCTATTACATATTGATGTATAATTAATTATTATTTGTTTTGCATATTCCTCAACAAAATATAAGGGTCCAAGTAAAGTTATGTACTGGTGTGCAATAACAAACTACATGTTGACAACTTCTTCAAATGATGAAACAGCGTAAAAAGGTTTGAGTTACACAAACATTATAGTGCGAACATGAGGGTAAATATATTCGTGTTGCAAAACCGTCAAGATATTTAGAAAACCGTTATGCACAGCATCTGCATTAAGTACAATTTCTTTACAGGTTAGAAAATATAATTCACCCTAATCTCCGAGGTAACTGAAACAAAATAAGAAATAACGATTAAAGACTGACATGCAGATGATTTTCCTATTGGTAACAATAATGTGAATACAAATTAATATCCACAGAGAAAACTAGACTTGCTACTCAAACCAATTTCTATAATATGGATTATATAGGTTGATCGATCGGTGGAAACTGTCTCGTTTGCGGTTGGTTGGTTGATTGTATTTTTACAACGCACCAGCAGTTAGGCTATTTAGCGCCATAAAAAAGGTTATATCTAGGAATATTTAAAAGTGGTAAAAAGTTTCGTATCGACCAGCGATATGAAGCCAAACAGTTGGAAGTAAAAAGATGGCAACGGTAATAAATAAATAAAACTACCCGATCAACGGGGAATGTAAATGGTGTATGTTAATGAAGACAGATGAAAGGTAATTAAAATTAAGGGACGGTATATACATCACATAAAAATGCTCAAGGTGATAGCATAAAAGCTATAGATTATAATAAATGTTTACTTCCTTCAGGAATTCTATAATACAAGTCACGCTCACTGTATCAAAGAGCTCGCTCATGTCATGCACTTTATAATACTGATCGCGTGTAGGTTGGAGGTCGAAACACTCCAACATAAAGTGCTTAACAGTGAATGGTTCATTGCAAGAAATGCACTCTGGTGGGTCTTCTCCTTTTAGTATGAGGGAGTGGGTTATATAAGTATGGCCAATTCTAAATCTTGCAATGACTACCTCCTCCCTAAGGACGGCTTTGTAAGAAGGAGTCCATTCTCCTAGGGTTGGCTTGATGGCATGAAGTTTGTTATTCACTGCATCATTCCATAATGCCTGCCATTTTTGACGTAAACATTCTTCGATACTAGGTTTAAAATTAGTATACGGTTTTTTAAAATCAGATGGTTCTAGGCATACGGCCGTTTTAGCAGCGCGATCTGCTTTTTCATTACCTTTAATGCCAACATGGCTGGGTAACCAACAGTATACTATATTGTGAGAGGTACTCAGTTTAGTACTTTTGAGCAGAACATTGGTTAATAATGGGTTCTCCAGTTTTCTATTGTGTAGGGACTGAAGTACTGATAGTCAGTCGGAGAAGATAATGCTGTTTAAAGTATGTTTGTTTTCAATATATTGCAAAACAAGGTCTATTGCTCTGATTTCGGCTGAAAAAATTGATGCACCATTTGGCAAGCGAACTTCTGTTGTGTTTTCCACTAACGAAGGCTGCAGCAACCTTTTCCTCATCTTTTGATCCATCAGTATACATTCTTGAGTAGCTTTCAAATTCAGTGAGGAGTTCCTGATAAGAACTGTGAAATATCGAAGGGTTTTGGTTGTTGAAGTAGCCAGTGAGGTGTTTCGGAGACGGACGTTTCTTAATTTTTGAAAGATCAATCTTGGTACTGTCAAGGTTGGATGATATTCTAATGCCAAAGGTAACTGTGGCGTTTGGTTTATTTTCATACAAGTTTATGTATTTGGGTTGAAACACAGCCGGAAAAGCAGGGTTCAGATGGTTTGATCTTAATTTGAGAGCATACTGTGCGGAAAGCACGTCTCTACGATGTGATAAAGGAGGTTCGTTCGCTTCAACGAGAAGGCTTTCACACGGGGATGTCCTAAATGCTCTCAGTCTTATTCCTTGATGATGAATTGGGTCAGTCATCTTCAAATAGGGCTTCCTAGGTGAACCATAAACAACGTAACCATAGTCTAGTTTGGAGCGAGTAAACATTCTATATAAGCTGAGGATGACTTTTCTATCAGCACCCCAGTCAGTGTGCGCTACTACTTTAAGTAGATATAGACATTTCATGCATTTAGCTTTCAAGTTCTTTAGGTGTGGAATAAAAGTCAGTTTTCTGTCGAACATAATACCTAAAAACTTTGTTTCCTCAACAACTGGAATAGATCTTTCTTTCAGCGTGAGTTTAGGTTCATGATGTCTTCGTAACTGACAGAAATGCATACATACTGTTTTTGATTTCGAGAATTTGAAACCGTGAGTTCTGGCCCAATTTTGAATCGTTTTGATATTTTGCTGTAATTGTCTTTCAGTTGTATGCATGTGCTTTGATCGATAACATATTAGAAAGTCATTAACGTATAAGCAGCAATCCACACCAGGAGCCAGACAATTGGTGATGCTATTGATTTTGATGTTGAAAAGCGTCACAGATGAAATGCTGCCCTGGGGCACACCCATCTCTTGCTCGTGCATATCAGAGAGGGTGGAGCCCACTCGTATCTTAAATACTCTGCCTGAGAGAAAATTTGATATGAAAGAGGGCAGACGGCCTTTTAGACCCAGATCGTGCAGGTCATTTAGTATCCCGTACTTCCATATCGTGTCATAGGCTTTTCCCAAGTCAAAGAAAACCGCTACTAAATGTTCCTCCTTATTAAAAGCGTCGGGAATAATCGTTTCCAGTCTAACCAGATGATCACTGGTGCTACGACCATAACCAATGTGACGGAATTGTATAAATCTCTCTTTTTATTAAATACATGTACTCGGGTTTCTTTTTTTTTGTGTACAACAATACCCGAGGGTGATTTATGTATCGTGTATATTATTTCGAAAGATTGAGTTCGGTTCATCCCTGCCGCACGTGCGAAGTGCTCTTGATGGGAAAAAACCGATTTACATCTAGCAGACTACATCCCATGTGTATAAATGCCTCACCGTAATGTGATATCGACACATTACGGAACGTTTTGTCAGTAAGCAGTCTACTTAGAGACTTGCACATCTTCAGCTGTAGAACTGACCAGAGTGAATATAGCAGCTGTAGAGCTGACTAGAGTGACCAGGGTGTAGAGCTGACAAGACTGACCAAAGTGATCCATGGTGATCGTAGTCGATGTGGTACCAGCTACAGAGCTAACCATAGCAGCCGTAGAGCTGAGTGAACAGTGTTGCTGGTCAAGTAGCAGACGATCGGGCGTTGCTGACTGAATTGGTGGGCGCTGATTGCTTGACTGACCAAGGAATTGAATGGTGGTCGGTGACTACCTGTAATGATACTTGCTTGATTGACCAGTGTGACTGGTAGCCAAGTGTGATTTTGACGGAGTGTTTTTGTGTTACTCCATGTATGTAATCTTTTAGCAGTGGGCTAAATTTTGGGTTTTCTTATACCCATTGTTTTAGGAGTGTATAAGGTATTTTTGTATGATATCTCTATAATCAATTCACCACATTTTACTATTTGAGTAAAACAATATCTCATTTTTCACTAGTTGAGTGAATACATCATTTTTTGCTATTGAGTAAAACACCCATTATTTTCATCGTGTGAAGTTGCTGTGATTTGTTCACCTTTGTCCTTGTACTGTGTAAGGTCATTCATTTGTATTTATATTTGTTGCATTAGTAGGTTCGTGCGGATTATGTTAGTTTGTCCAATATTTGGACCCATACACGCACGTATCAGTCATATTTATTTTCTTATTTAAATCATACATCAATAAACATTATATTTGTATCACCATCAACAGTGTTCTGTTGTAAATCCGAAATCCCAACTCGGTTAGCTTGTTACAACGAAAGTCACCTTGGAAAGGAATTATTAAATTGTTGGTTTCCAAATACCATACAAGCCGAGAATTGATCATTCGTTTCATTATTTTGCACACGCAGCTGGTCAGTACAATGAGGCAATAGTTGGTAGGATCTGCGCTATCTTTACCTGGTTTGGGAATTGGTATTACTGTTGCTTCTTTCCAAATGTTTGGTACATTACCAGTAATCCATAAATCATTGAATTGAAGATTTCCAGAAGAACTGTTAATGATGGTTCTGGTAGATGTTTCAAATACTGGTAATGTATATCGTCAGGCCCAGCGGATATATCATGGGCCTTATTCAAAGATTCCATAAGCTCTAACAGTGAGAACGACTGATTATAACTTTCTGAGTTATTCGATGGGAATTTCAACCGTGTCTTTTCTTTTTTGAGCCTTTAATTTACGTAAGGCTTCTGAATAATTAGACGATGAGGAAGTTTTAGAGAAACTATCAGCAAGTATATTAACTATGTCATGTTTGGAAATGAAATTGTTGTTATTTCGTTTCTGATGTCGGAAAGAATTGTTTTCCCTGTCCATTTATTTTGCGGATCGTGTCCCAAACGTTCTTTATAGAGGAACTAGAATTTAAAGTTAAAACATATTTTTTCCATGATGCTCTTTTATTTTCTTTAATCGTGCGGCGAGCTTTGACCCAAACAATACGATACTTACTTAAATTTTCGGGCGTTGAACGATTATTAAATTTTTTCAGTGCTTCTCGGCGTTGTTTGGTAATGAACATTACCTCCATTACTATGCATCATTTTCTAGATGAGACGTGTGCTTTATGTATGGTTTTGTATATATATATATATATATATATATATATATATATATATATATATATATATATATATATATATTGTACTTATCTAGGACACGTCTTTCAGCGTTTAGCAAGCGAATTTTGTTACCTGCATTGTGTATTGGAACACGCTGACTCACGATGTTTTAACACCATATGATAAACCGATTCGGTATGTATTGTAACCTTGTATGATTATTTTGTGCATATTTTACTTGTTAGTCATATCAGTATAATGAAATTACCTTGTATCATGTATAATTCCACCATGACATGGTCAATTTATTCCATAATTCCAATGTTTTGCTGTGCACTCGCTGCCAATGCATACTAATCCGCCATTTGCACTCTTTTGGTCAGCGAGAACTATGGAATCTGATTGGCTATTGGTCACATGACCTTTTTGTATAAATAGCACCACGTACATGTAATGTGGAGCTTCATTGTTATCTTGTCCAGCGTTTGGAGCAGACGGTAGTAAATCATCGGGTGACTTTGTAACCATTTCATCAATTCTAGAATGTCTCAAGCTCTGTTAGATATACATAGTCAAGTTGCAATGGTTAGTACCTAATGAAATTTGATATGCTTGTTTGACATTACGGGGAATTCCTGAAGTTATTTATTATTCATGAGGTGACGTCTGCTACCGTATTGGTTGATATGATTTCACCTTCGGTGAATTATCACCGCAATTAACCTATGTAAGTGAAGGCGAAAGATCATTACAATCTATATAATCCTGGGAAACATACATATTGTTCCCTCAGGAACAGATATATAAGTAGATTAATGTTAAGTCGCTACTAAAACGTCACTTCACCTTCGTTAGAAGGGGAACTCGCGTTGCACCTTCACCTTATGATACTCAGCACCTTCAGCTCCTGAAGGTTAATACTTCACCTTCACCTTATTCACCGCCAAGACTTAAGCAACTCTTTCTTGTACTTCCATGACGTGAATTCTATGTGATATAAATCATTACAAATATATTCTGAAATCCACTCAGAGCTGGAGAAGTTGCAATTATATTTGAAACTCCATTGCACCTTCCCCTACGGGAGTCCATCACCTTTGTCTCCCGTGATTATCTGGTTTACATAAGTCTAGTATTAAATCTTAAATGTTATGTATATGTAACTGTATTGACATTCAGTATTGCATGTTCACCTGTTCTTGTCCTTAAGGTAATTTACAAATAAATACTTTCGATGTTTATTCTATACGGTCTTGTGTTACTCTTTGTAATCAAAAGCTAGACAGGAGGACCCAAAAATGTTGTAGCCCGGATACAGTTTAATGGCTTCTTTACATTCTTTGGTGAACCATGGTTTTTGGGTTCTTTTACAGTTCGGTGAGGACATAGGAATGGATTCGACTGCAATCTCAATTAAGACATTGGTAAAATATCGAATAGGGTCATTGTCGTTTAGAACGGTATCCCTGTTAAGCCTAGCTGTACAAAGTTTTCAATCTTGGCCCAGTCGGCCTTCTTTAAGTCCTATTGTTTAATTGCGTCATCAATTGTTGAGTTAATATTTTCAAGGGAGATTAGAAAGTGATCACTGCTGTGAAGGTCATCAGCGACCTTCCAATTATAATCCAAAAGTAGCGAAGGAGAACAAATTGTCAAGTCGATGCACATGTATGTACCCGGTCATGGGGGTAAGTACGTCAGTGATTTGGCGTTATATAGACACAAATCGTGTCTAGAAATGGAGTCTTCTACTTTGTGGCCTTCGCCACTTGTGTGCTTTGATCCCCATAAAATGCTATGGGCATTAAAATCCAAGAGTAAAACAAATGGCGTGGGAAGTTGTTGAACAAGAGTGTCTAATTCATTTGGTAGCAGGTTGGTGGTATGTAAATAGAACAAAAGGTAATCACTCGATGTAGAGTGATATGTACTGCACTGGCTTGCAAATCTGTGTTTAAAGAAATGACGCTATGAGGGGCTCTATTGTTCACAGAAGTAGAAACTCCTCCTGAGTCCCTGTCAACATTTTGAAAGTTGGTGTTAAACAGGGAGTAGTTTTTAAGTGTGATGTTATCCGTATCTTTTAAAAACGTTTCCTGAAGAGATAGTAGTGCAGGATCATATTCCTTTAAAAGCAGAAGAACATCATTGTAGTTGGCTTTAAGTACTCGACAGTTCCATTGTATGCTGGTGTTCTTTATTATAAGTTTAAAATGGAGATTGTGGAGCTAGGTTAGACCATTCGCGAAGACGATCTGTATAATTATTTCTCTGGAGGAAGGACGGGGATGGTTTTTTGTTAGGTCTGGAGCCACCTTGATAACATGGAGCAGTTTCTTCTGCATCCATGCTCTCAATGTCCCCAAACCTGTTATAGAGTTTGATTGGGTCATGTGACCCCTTTTGCTGCCTATTGCCTTGAGATTTGTTTTTGTTTCTTGGTGATTTCGGTGGTGGGGTATTACTGAAGGTTGTCCGAGGAGATCCCGTGTTTTTCTGTACTTGGTAATGGGGGTGTTAGAGCTTGATGTTGAATCGCGTGGCTATGTCTGTGTCTGAGCGTGCCTTGTTGTTTTGGGATTGTTTTTAACTACAGTGGAGAAGGATGGGCCAGGAAGGAATGTGTTTGCCTGTACAAGCTTTCTGGCCTCTGGATAGGGAATATTGGATGTTTATTTTACCCTCTGTATTTCCTTCTCCTGTTTTCAGGTATCACAATCCTTGGAATTAGCCTGGTGCTCCTTTCCACAGCTGACACAATGCGGAGTTGCTGTACACTCAGATTCCTGATGAGAATGGTCTCCGCATCGGCCACATATTGGGCTGTTTGAGCATCGGTCTTCATGGTGGCCATATTTCTGACACTTATAGCATCGATGTGGGTTTGGTATGTGTACATCACCCTTCACTTGCAAAAAGCCAACTTTGAACACTCTGGTTACTGTTGGCTCGTTGATGGTGAATACAATGGTGTTGGTGTCCTGCAGATTGTTGTTACGTTTAATACATATTCTACGAACTGCAGTGACACCTTCGTTTTTCATCCCTTCAATGATATCCGTGTCGCTGACTCCAGCCAGGTCCCGACATCGAATCATGCCTTTGGAAGTATTGGGTGTTGTGTGGGCGAATGAGGTCACTGGAATATCGAAGAATGTTTTCATTTTCTTGATGTTTTCTGTTTGACCTCGTCGCTCACACTCAACAAGAAAGGCAGCCCGATTTCAACTTTTTTAACACTTTTTGGTGTACAGATCGATCCCGTTATTGTTTTTCAATCACAAAGGGAGAGAGTACGGTAAGCGGTTTTCAGTCATCTTTAGATTGGATAAACATGAAGCGTGGAAATAAATCCACACTACATGGTTCGTCATCTGAGTCAGATCCAGTTTTGGTGCATTTGAGTTGGTTTGTTTTGGAAAATTTCTATGTTGGTTTGTTTAAAATTCTGCATCCGTGCTCCCCGTCCACCAAGGACCCCACAAGAAGACACTTTTCAAGTGCCAGGATTACACAGATGTTATACTCAATAGGGAAAATCTCCTCCTGATTCATCCCGTAAGATATGCTCAGTAGGTAAATTTACCTTCCGATTGACCCATTGAGCCACCGCCTTCTAGGAAGTCTTCTAAGACGTGGGAAAGGAAAAATTAAGGAAATAGAATGTAGGGGCAACGGTGGTATCAAGAGAGATACAACTAGAAAGATGCAGAAAGAGTGCGAGTAAATAAAGACTTTCTAGGGCTTGGCGTGACCAGCCGATTTGTCGAGACCGGGCCCAAACCGACAGCTCGTCTAGAAGTAGAGGCCAAAGTGGTGTATTGCACTGGAACGCCGCTGCTCAACATATCAAGATCCTTTCCTCCCCCGACACGGGACGCAACCCACAGCAAACAGGTTGCGTCTACATAGTGGCCTCTTACAACCAGTAGCGAGGCACGTCGGGCCAATTCTAAAACCCCGGACCTGCTGGGAGTGTCTCGTTTGCTGGAGAACTATTTGAAACGTGCTTGTTTGAGTACTTGCCTTTCTTGACGTCTTTATGAGAGAGTGAGTCTGAAAAGGTGTGTACATGACAGTATTGATGAGTGCTAAACCTGACGAAAAGAATGGGTAATTTGAGGCAAGATAAAAGTTAAACTATCGTAAGATGGATGAATTTCTCCACTTCTATATTAAAATAAAAAACAAAATTCTACAAACTTGGAAATGTGAGAATAAATGGATCGTACAGACATACGGAGAAAAAGTTTACCGAAAAGGTCCGTCACACTGACACAAAATGTTGCAGACATAATCACATTTGCAGGCACTGGAACAAAATGCAGCATACACAATGTAACGTGCAAAAATAAACTGGAATAAAATGTTGTGGACATACTGAAATGCGCAGATATATTGAAACGTAAGTTGTGGACATATCTGAATTGATTGTCGAGACAGGTTACATTTATGATTGTACAAGAAATGTCACCTATCGTACTGGGAAAATTTGTTTTAATTGAAAGGTAGTTTAATTTTGTTAAAAAATGTATCCATTTAAACAATAGCTCGGGCTAAACATACGTGGTAGACATTTTATTCCATATAATCATGACAGACGTTATGTACAGTAGCAAATAAACATTAGGATGTGTCGGTAATGTATACAAGGACGTGAAATATTCGTACAATACGATATGTCGGTGAAACATATGACTTTAAAACAAGAATGAACCATCACAAAAGCCACATCAGAAAGAATGTCTGTACAAAAGTCTTCATCCATTTTAATTCAACCAGGCTCTCTGTCAAGTTCCTCAGAATGTTTACCATTAGCTCAAATTACAGATGGATTGATAATGACAGTGGACTCAAAATGAGAATTACTGGATCCTGGAATTGTGAGCATGTGACAAATTTGTTTTCAACGAAAAACTAATGTTCATCTATTTTGTTCTGGTTAATGTACAGTAGGTAACTTTCTTTCCTATCCATTTTTTCAACATAATCCTCTTACGAGGACATTATTGTTATTATTATTGTCATTGGTGCTACGACCACAACGAAAGCCACTTTGGAAAGGAGATACTAAATTGTTGGTTTCTAAATACCATACAAGCCGAGAATTGATCATTCGTTCCATTTTTTAGCATACGCAGCTCGTCAGTAATATGGGTCTATAGTTGGTAGGATCTGCGCTATCTTTGCCTGGTTTAGGAATTGATATTACTGTTGCTTCTTTCCAAATGTTTGGTACATTACCAATAATCCATAAATCATTGAAGATTTCCAGAAGAACTGTTAATGATGGTTCTGGAAAGTGTTTCAAAAACTGGAAATGTATATTGTCAGGCCCAGGGATATATTATGGGCCTTATTCAAAGATTCCATAAGCTCCAACAATGAAAACGGGTGATTATAACTATCAGAGTTATTCGATGTGAATTTCAACTGTCTTTTCTTTTTGAGCCTTTAATCTTCGGAAAGCTTCTGAATAATTAGACGATGAGGAAGTTTTAGAGAAACTATCAGCAAGTATATTAACTATTTCATGTTTGTAATTGAAATTGTTGTTATTTAGTTTCAAATGTCGGAAAGAATTGTGTTTTCCTTTTCCATTTATTTTGCGGATCGTGTCCCAAACTTTCTTTATAGATGAACTAGAATTTAAAGTCGAAACGTATTTTTTTAATGCTTTTTTACGTTCTTTAATCGTGGATCTTCATGATTGTCTTTGCTAGTATTTTCATGTTTTTCATCGATGTCAATTTCACTCTGACGCACATCCCCATTATCATTGTTATCTCGGATTTTACATTGTCACTTGTCAACATGAATC
This sequence comes from Megalonaias nervosa, assembly GCA_016617855.1. NCBI lineage: Eukaryota > Metazoa > Mollusca > Bivalvia > Unionida > Unionidae > Megalonaias > Megalonaias nervosa. The sequence goes on along the minus strand of JAECUM010094282.1, from coordinate 1,769 downwards.
ACTTGCGGTTTACCCTTATATCCAGACTTTACTCGGTATGTCATATCACCGAGTCGTTTCATACTTTTAAATGGTCCCTTCCACCAAGACTGCAGTTTACTTGACAGTTCTGTTTTGTGTTGTGGGATGTAAATCCAAACCAAATCACCCAGTTTGAACTGTTAACATTTCACTCGACTGTTGTAGAATCTCTTCTGGTGCAACATACTTTGGTTTAGGTGGTTCCTTGCAAATTGATGAGCTAAACGCATTGTCTCCGAAAGGTTTTCGTCCTACATATTTCGAGAATATGTATCTAATGGCCGTCTAAACTGACGAGAGGAACGGTCACTTCCTTACCAAGCATCAAGAAGTTTGGGGTGAGATGTGTGGACTCGTGGACATCTGCGTGAGAATCCATTATTAAATATGGCATGTGTTCATCGCAGTTGTCCTAATGTTTATTTACATATGCAGATATCATCGCAGCAAGCGTTCTGCTGAATCTTTGTAGGTAGTAAGAAGTTGTCCTTGCCTTTTCGATGCGCAGTAATTGAACTTTTCTTGGAATATTTCAGATTTACATTGTGCCCTTTATCCGAATGAATCTGACGGGGCATGCCAAATCTCCCGATTGCCACTTCCACAAGTACACTTGCTACGGCTATGGCATCCTGATAAGGCAATACCAATACCTCTGACCATTTCGAAAAAATAGTCTCCAATTAATATATTCATTTCCAAACGAAGTTTCTGTTAAGGGTCGCATAATATCCAGTGCCATTCTATGCATTGGACTCCCTACAAGAGCTGCATCGGAGCTCTTCTCTTCTTGCCTAATGGCATTTCCTTTGCACACACTTCAAATGTATTACACCTGTCCCTAACATCATGCTGTAATCCAACCCAATAATATCCTTGCCTGACTTTATGAAGAGTTTTTGAAATCCCAAGGTGGCCTCCAGTATTGCTATCATGGCGAAATTTCAATACCATTTTACTGATTATATATGGGACGATTCCTTGAAGACTCGCAGCTTTATTATCACATGTTTGGTTTCCCCAATACAAGTCCATTGTCGAGGCTACGTTATGGCCTGATACCTTATTTTGACTTTGTCTTGCGCCATCAATCAGCCATCGTCTAACTCTGGATAGATCATTATCGCCACACTGAGATTCCAGTAGCTTGATACCGTGATTTTCCGATGCACCTGTACTCTGGGTACCCTTTTCGCACATAACGTACTCACACCAACTATTAGCACGTTTTCCCATTGTCGTTTCCATTTCTTTATTTTGATTGTTACGAGGTTCTAAAGGTTATCAGAATATAGATGTACGATATGGCATTGAATTAAGTCGCAAATCTGACAGGACCCCTTTTAATGTTTTGCATATATGTATTTTTAATAGAGTGCAATACAATGTACAAGATAAATATTAATTCTACATAAATCTAACAGAAGCATTAAGATACCCAGACCAATATATATAGCTAAAAAAACTAAGGCATAAGCCCTGATTACAGTTTTGTCATTGTATGTTAGTAATTGTATTATTTATCAATAAAAGAAAACTATTAAAATTTTGCACAAATGTGAAAGAGCTGCTGTAAAAATATTACATTGTCAAACTGCCGATGAATAAACAGTCTTACGTTATTTAATTTCGTTATATATAACATCCCGTTTATCACGCGTACAAACGGGGTAGTGTTTTCTTATATGCATATCTGAACTGTTCATCTTACCTGGGAATTAATGAGAAATACCATATTTTAAACAAAA
>JAECUM010094281.1:0-13070 GCA_016617855.1 Megalonaias nervosa | reverse complement strand
CCCCGAGTGGCCCAGTGGTCTAAAGCACTCTCCGTTACAGATCACTGCCATCTCACCTCTGTCTGTGTGGGTTCGAGTCTAGGATTCGGCGAATGTGGATATGTGAGAAAGCTTGCCAGTAGCTTCTCGTGGGTCGGTGGTTCTTTCCGGGGATTTCCCGGTTTCTTCCTCCACCATTAATACTGGCCGCCATGTATAGCCTATCGTGTGCTGAAAAATGGCGTTAAGCCCCACAACAACAACAACAACAACTTTATCAGTACTCTCTCAACAAAGATTTACTTTGTCAGTACTCTCTCAACAAAGACTTACTTTGTCAGTTCTATCTCAACAAACACTTACTTTGTCAGTACTGTCTCAACAAAGACTTACTTTGTCAGTATTATCTCAACAAAGACTTACTCTGTCAGTACTCTCTCAGCAAAGACTTACTTTGTCAGTACTATCTCAACAAAGACTTACTCTGTCAGTACTCTCTCAACAAAGACTTACTTTGTCAATACTATCTCAGCAAGGACTTATTTTGTCAGTACTCTCTCAACAAACACTTTGTCAGTACTATCTCAACAAAGACTTACTTTGTTGGTATTATCTCAACAAAGACTTACTCTGTCAGTACTCTTTCAACAAAGACTTACTTTGTCAATACTATCTAAACAAAGACTTATTTTGTCAGTACTCTCTCAACAAAAACTTATTTTATAAGTGCTGTCTCAACAAAGACTTACTTTGTCAGTACTATATCAACAAAGACTTACTTTGTCAGTACTATTGCAACAAAGACTTATTTTGTAAGTGCTGTCTCAACAAAGACTTTGTCAGTACTATCTCAAGAAAGACTTACTTTATCATTACTATCTCAACAAAGACTTACTTTGTCAGTACTATCTCAACAAAGACTTACTTTGTTAGTACTATCTCAACAAAGACTTGCTCTGTCAGTACTCTCTCAAGAAAGACTTACTTTGTCAGTACTATCTCAACAAAGACTTATTTTGTCAGTAATCTCTCAACAAGGACTTATTATGTAAGTGCTGTCTCAACAAAGACTTACTTTGTCAGTACTATCTCAGCAAAGACTTACTTTGTCAGTGCTATCTCAACAAAGACTTACTTTGTCAGTACTATCTCAACAAACACTTACTTTGTCAGTACTGTCTCAACAAAGACTTACTTTGTCAGTACAGTCTCAGCAAAGACTTAGTTTGTCACTACTCTCAACAAAGACTTTGTCAGTACTATCTCAACAAACACTTACTTTGTCAGTACTGTCTCAACAAAGACTTACTTTGTCAGTACAGTCTCAGCAAAGACTTAGTTTGTCACTACTCTCAACAAAGACTTACTTTGTCAGTACTATCTCAAATGGAAATAGCATTTAAATACCATTTATACTTGTATATAATTCATATCCAACAACAGACAATGTAGACCATTCTCAGCTGTGGGCAGATCTGGGTCTACACAGCTTGCAGCTGGATTTGACTTGTATACAAGTATATACAACATTGTTGGCTTGCTATCTTCTCAGTTATTATTTGCATCATCTGTTGCAGATGCAAATTATTTGCAAGTAAATATATCATAAGAATGAGAAATTTTTCTGGCAGCAGAATGGAATATGTTCAGAAATTTGGTCCTAGCCCCACCCACATCCAATTACATAGGGACAATCTTTCCTAATGCATATAATCTTTTTCTTCAAATATTACTTAACTAGAAGAAAAACATATACAAAATCTGAGTATAATCAAAGCAGTAGCTCATAATAAATTATTTGTCAGGTACATCAGGTAAATTGTAGGGAATCCCAATAACCTAGACCCAGCCCCAAATAAACATATTTACTTCTATTAATAATGATGCTGATATTAAACCCATAAACAGAGAGAATATTTTATATATGTATCAGTTGTTTATGGAATTATTTTAAATAAAAATCAATAATTCAGGTCAAGTAGAAAATAAATTTGATTGTGGTTAATAGGTTTTAGTTCAATTATGGGAACATTGCCCAAGTGTTGACACAGATATAATGTTATATGATACAAATGTTAACACCAGGCCCAATCTGATAATCTTTCCAAATATTGGCCATAGGTAATTAGAAGTAATTAGAGAAGTAGGTGCTGAACAGTGTAGATTGAGGGATTGGCATGTTGGAAGATCTGTTGGAATTAATTTTTTAAACTTGAAACCTGTACTTTTTTGGAAATAAATGAAAATGAATATTAATGATTGTGAAATTCATTGAATCATAAAGCCAGTCTTCTGTGTGATGGCTTCTTACAATGTTTATGATATACTGTACTGTAATAGTTGTGGTGTCTTTAAACAACAGAATTATTAAAACTGAATAATGTCTGCTGTTACCATTTAACATGTACAAGGAGTTAAGATGAGTGCATACATCATTCATATGCAGTGGAACCTGTCTTGAAAGACCATCACTTCTTCCAAGACATAATGGTCTCTCATGACAGGTGGTCTCTCATGGCAGGCCATAACACTATATAATCAGTAAATCTGTGCATGGAGAACTTGGTCTCTCAAGACAGGTGGTCTCTCATAGCAGTGGTCCTTCAAAACAGGTTTTACTGTATAGAATAGTAGTGAACCTGTACTAGGTGTGTGTGTGTGTGTGAGATTTAGATTTTTAACGTAGCTTTGACAATTTTTCAGTCATATTGCTACGATGTTTGCAGTGTGAGAATTTTTAGTGATGTCTAGCACTGGGGCATCATGCCGCAGACATGTAGCATGATGTCCCACCCAGTCCCATTATCCTGACAATTGGCCGACCAGTCCTATCACTAACCTCTTAATGCTGAGCATCAAGCGAGGTTGCTGTTAGTACCATTTTTAAAAGTCTTTGGTATGACTGGGCCAGGGGTTCGAACCCACGACCTCCCGCATCCGAGGTGGATGCTCTAATCAATAGGCCACCCGAGCAGTCAGTACTAGGTATTACAGGTGAGTACATTATATAGTATTCATATAAAGAACAGTAGTGAACCTGTACTGTGCACTACAGGTGAGTGCACCATATTTAATAGTCATATAAAGAATATTATAAACATGTACTATCCATTACAGGTGTGTTAATTTATATTTAATATTCGTATAAAATATACTATAAACTTGTACTAGGCATTACAGGTGAGTACATTATATTTAATATTCATATAAAGAGTAGTATAAACCTCTACTAAGCATTACAGGTGAGTACATTAGATAGTATATAAAGAACAGTTGTGAACCTGTGTACTAGGCATTACTTGTCCAAATAGAGTAGGACAAATCAACAGGATTTACTGCATAAAAAGCTTGCCCAACTCAGTAGGACAGATAGAGAGTATTTACTACATAATGTTCAAATTAAAATTTTTATAACTTGGAATTTTATCACCCAATTTTCTTTACATTTTCACAGTACAGTAGAACCTGTCTTGAAAGACCACCCTTTCTGCCAAATAATAATGGCCTCTCAAGACATGTGGTCTCTCATGACTGGTCATAACACTCTATAACCAATAAATTTGTTCAAGGAGAACATTGTCTCTCAAGACAGGTGGTCTCTCATAGCAGTGGTCTCTCAAGACAGGTTTTACTGTATATTAATCATGTATCAAACTCTGGAAAACATTTTTGTTTTGAAAAAGCAACCTATTCAGTTGAAAAAGACCATTTTCAGTGATCAGGGCAGTATGCGTTTTTACTAGAGGTCAGTTAAAGCCAGCCTTGTTCATGTTGTACTAGTATAGGAGTGAGTCTCCAAGTTATGGAAAACTTTTATTTTTTACTCTGCTAGTTAACAAGTCTAGGAGTGAGTCTCCCATTTATGCAAAACTTTTAATTTGACTCTACTAATTAACCAGTCTAGTATCGAGAATCCCAGTTATGGAAAGTTTTAATTTGACTGTACTAGTTCATGTTGAAACAGTCTAGGAGTGAATCTCCTTGTTATGGAAAATTTTTAATTTGACTGTACTAGTTAATCAGTTGCTGATATATGTGTTTGATAAAATGTTCTTGTTGTAATGATTTCTTTCAAATCCTCCTCCCACTTCACTAGATAGTGGGCCTGTCTTCATTCATGTTCCAAACTTACTGACTTGTTTTACCTAGACTATACAGGCAAGGCAGGGAAGATTGGAGTAAAATTAGTCCAATATATCATCTAGAATTTACTACTATCTCTAATAAACAACACTTTATCATCTCCTTCATGCTGCACCTTTAATAAATGTCTAAAGGGTACATGCCGCTGCACTGGATTTAGACCATGTTGTCTGTACCTTCTGTATCCTCAGAATTTGAGCCTGTATCTGGATTTCAGTATGTATTGTATCCTCTGGATTTTAGTATGTATTCTTGTATCATTTGGATTTTAGAGCATATCCTTGTATCATTTGGATTTTAGTGTGTATCCTTGTATCATTTGGATTTTATTGTGTATCCTTGTATCCTTTTGGATTTTAGTGTGTATTCTTGTATCACTGGGATTTTAGTGTGTATCCTTGTATCATTGGGATTTTAGTGTATATCATTGTATCCTTTTGGATTTCAGTGTGTATCCTTTTATCCTTTTGGATTTTGGTGTGTATCCTTGTATCATTTGGACTTTAGTGTGCATTCTTCTATCATTTGGATTTTAGTGTGTATCCTTGTATCATTTGGATTTCAGTGTGTATTCTTGTATCTTTTTGGATTTCAGTGTGTATCCTTGTGTCATTAGGATTTTAGTGCGTATCATTATATCCATTGGATTTGAGTATATCTTTATATATCAGGATTTTAGTGTGTAGTTGTATCCTCAAGATTTTAGCTTGTATCATCTATATCCACATTTTGCCTGTATTCTCTGGATATAGCTTGCCATATACTCCTCTGCCTGTATCCTATAAATACCTTACTTGACTTTATCCACAGTAATCTGGAATCTTACATGGATGCTCATTTCAATTGAAATTATAAAATGAATCCAAAAATTCCAATCTTCGCAAGCTTTGATGAGCAAATGATTGATATTATTAGATACATTGTACAGTATAAATTTTATTTGAAATGAGGATAAATATATTATTCAGTGTATCACGGACCGCTTCAGTGGCATAAGTGGTTAGAGCATCTGCCATGCATGTGGGAGGTCACAGGGTCGATCCCCGGCCGAGTCATACCAAAGACTTGCAAAAATGGTACAGTAGAACCTGTCTTGAAAGACCAACCCTTCTGCCAAAAAATAATGGTCTCTCAAGACAGGTGGTCTCTCATGACTGGTCATAACACTATATAACCAATAAATTGGTTCAAGGAGAACATGGTCTCTCAGGACAGGTGGTCTCTCATAGCAGTAGTCTCTCAAGACAGGTTTTACTGTACTAACAGCTGCCTTGCTTGGCGCTCAGCATTAAGAGGTTAGTGTTAGGCCTGGTCGGCCTGGTGTCAGGATAATGTGACTGGGTGGGACATTATGCTACATGTCTGCAGCATGATGCCCCAGTGCTAGACATCACTGCATACTGCCACACTGCAGACATTGCAGCAATAGATCAAAATTGTTAAAGCTACGTTAAAAATCCAAATCACACACACACACACACACACACACACACACACACACACACACACACACACACACACACACACACACACACACACACACACACACACACACACTATACCTCTCACCCACAGGGCCATTACAAATTCACATTGGATGAAATGAGGTCTTCTATCCTCAGAAAAAATGCTGCAAACTTTGCAAAATAATGCCTCCTGCCCCCGGGCTTGGTGCCTCAGGCAGTTGTCCATATCACTTGCCCTTATGATGGCCCACCTCACCCACACCCATACCCCAATTCCAAAAACTGTACAAAATTTTGAATACAGAATATTAGAATAATGTTTCTGTTAATAATGAAAAAAATTTGCATATACTTTTAGCACACAATACTACTCTGAACAGTGAACATTAGTTACAAAAAATTTACCTGAAACAATTGCAGTAGCACATCTTTTCATTTGATCAGTTAGAACATTTGGTGCATTAAGTCATTATGGCCAGCCACTGACGATGGCCATGGGTCAGTTCAACATTTGGAAAACAGGCTGGTATTATTCTGTGATATTAAAGTTAGCAGACTGCACTATAGGCATGAAAAGTCTAAAGATTGGTACAGCTTTTATTAGGTTGCATTGAGCATAGTTAAAAGTCAGCTTAATTCAAAAGTAGGTAATACGGAAGCATTCTCCCTAATGTGTTTAAAAAATAGTACAGCATACACACCTTACATTTGCATGATATAAAAAAGAATTTGAGCCACAATGGTTGCTGTAAGGCTAATTCTAATGTGGGGAAAAAAATTTGAGCAATACAACTCTTTGAAATTATCAGTAGGAGTTGTCTCCTCTTTTTTGTCACGTACTCATGCACTCAACTCCGAGACAAAGACTCAGATCTAAGATGCACCTAAACTCATAATCAGACACTGGAATACTTGTATCAGTTTTAGCCTTGCATATCATCATGATGTAATTTATGAGGCGTTTTTATGCCATATACTTAATTGTGAGTCAGGTCCAACTGCAAACAATATACATGTAGACTCTGATCTGCCATTGCATAATGCACTTGTAGGTCAGGGTCTGTGTTTGTTCTACTGATTAGTCCTAAGGAACTGCTAGCACATTATGCAATGGCAGATCACAGTATATTCAGTTTACAGTTGGAACTGCTAGCACATTATGCAATGGCAGATCACAGTATATTCAGTTTACAGTTGGAACTGCTAGCACATTACGCAATGGCAGATCACAGTATATTCAGTTTACAGTTGGAACTGCTAGCACATTATGCAATGGCAGATCACAGTATATTCAGTTTACAGTTGGAACTGACTTTTAAGTAAGTATAATACAGTACATCAGTAACATGGAGAAAGTATAAAAAGTGGCATATGGACCTAAATGCCACTAAAGTGTCAGGTTATAGATTATATATGTGTGACATGGAAAAGTATAAAAAGTGGTATATGGACCTAAATGCCGCTAAAGTGTCAGGTTATAGATTATATATGTGTAACATGGAAAAGTATAAAAAGAGGTATATGGACCTAAATGCCAAAAGTGTCAGGTTATAGATCATATATGTGTAACATGGAAAAGTATAAAAAGGGGTATATGGACCTAAAGGCCACTAAAGTATCAGGTTATAGATTATTTATGTGTGACATGGAGAAAAATATAAAAAGGGGTATATGAGTATAAATACAGCAGATGTGACGAGTTATAAATTATTCACATGTAACTTGGAAAAGATGTATATAACGGGGTATATGGGCTTAAATACCACAGAAGTGTCAGGTTATAAATATATGTGTAGTGTGGGAAAAAAGTATAAAAAGGGGTATGTGAGCCTGAATACCACAGAAGTGCCAGGTTATAAATTATGCATATATAACATGGAAAAAAGTATGATCTGGGGTATATGGGCCTAAATACTTTAGAAGTATAGGTTATAAAGTGTACATGTGTAGTGTGGAAAAAAGCATTAAAAAGGGTATATGAGCCAAAATAGCACAGAAGTGTAAGTTATAATTGGACATGTCTAGTGTGGAAAAAGTATTAAAAAATGGGTACATGGGCCAAAATACCACAGAAGTGTCAGGTTATAAATTGTACATGTGTAATGTGAAAAAGTTTAAAAAGTGGTATGTGAGCCTAAATACCACAGAACTGTCAGGTTATAAATTGTACATGTGTAGTGTGGAAAAAAGTATAAAAAAGGGTATAATATACAAAAAGTATGATCTGGGGTATATGGGCCTAAATAAAACAGACATGACTTTTTATAAATCATAGATTTGTTCTTGATAGAGAAGCATTGACATGGATCTTCATAGATTAGTCATTCTAATACATATGCATGATTATAGAAATATCATTATATAATATATGATATTTATGAAATTAATTGAATGATTTCTGTTATTTGGGATCCTTCAGTGAACTTCATATGTTTCAGATGAAATGAGGTTATATTTGTCATGTTTATGGAAAATTTTCTTTATCATGATGAAAAATAGCAACACATTACTTTGAGAAGACACAAAAGAGCATGGTAAAGACCTTTAAGTACACATTGTAAATATTAAGTGTGACCGTCTTAAGATCTAATCTATATATTTTACCACTCCATGTTTGTCTTGCTATCCAATGTACTTACATAATTAGGTCATGTACTAGGTATATGGCAGGCTTTTGTTTGTTTTGAAATGTTATTTGGAATTTTAGAGTGTTTGATTTGTTTGTTTTGAAATGTTGTTTGGAATTTTAGAGTGTTTATTTTGGCACCTGTCATGTATAACAGAAAGAGTGCTGTATTTCCCTTTTTTTACAGTGCAAACTCAACTTAAAAAACAATAGACCTTAATATGCCATTGCACAATGGGAGACATCTTACAATGAAATGACAAATCAGGGTCTGTGCTATTCATTCAGTGAATAATTTCAGTAAGACACTAAAAATCATGACCTTCTGATCTGTTGTTTGATGAAGGATCTGCACCTTGCTGTTGAGTTGGCATTAAATTGTTGATTGTAAACATGTAAATACAGTAGATGCCAAGATAACCAGTCAGTTATGCATGCCTTAGTACATTTATGGATGGTGTAATTAGGTTCAGTCTACTTTAACATTAAAATACACTCCTTATTCCATATACAGTATACAGTGTTGAGGGTTTTGGGGCAATTCAAAAGTTTGTTTTGGAGGTGGGGGATGTGCTTGGTCTAAAAAAAAATTTATGTCCAATTAAGAATAAGTTAAGTTTTCATAAGCTTATATAAAATCACTGGAAATTCAGATTTGATAAAAATAGCTAAATAATGTCTGTTTTCTTTGAAACATTTAATAGTTCTATCTTTAAAATCCATTGAACAGTGGAATATTTTGATTCTTAATTAGATGCAGTTTTGCTGCTCTTAGTAGTTTGCTGGGTGTTGGGGAGGTAATAAAGGTGTCATTTATGTTCATCTTGGCACTCATTTGAGACTGGATGTTCAATCTTGTCTGAAGATCTCATTCATTTTTCAGAGAATAGATAATGATCTTTTTGCATCTGCATCAGTGTGAGGAACTGGCAAACATGCTAGGTGGTGTTGCTATGTTGAATTATGTTATATGCTCCAGAATGACTAATGTTGATATGGTGTTTGTAGTGTGTGCCAAAAGTTAAATACTCTCTCCTGTTGCTGTGCTTCACAAAGTTAAACTCCATTCAGGAGTTTAGAAGTTTAACTTTGCTGCACTTTTCTCAATTTCCAGATGGCTTTTATTAAAAGTCACATGTGCACTTCGACAACTTACCTTAAAAAAGGAACCACACTTGTAACAGTTCAGTTTTGAATTTTATATAAGAGTAAAATCAGACTTAAATGAGACATTGCCACTGATAACAAACTTGCGAGTAATGATTAATAATGATGGCTTAAAATTCTTATTCAAGGCAATGATATGTAATAACTTTTGTTCTTGAACACACTTCTCAATGATTATACTTAACTCGAATGAATTGGGTTGCTCCATTTTGTGCACTTTACCTATGCAAATTAGCCAGTTGGTCTCTCCCGTAACAGTGTTCAGAGGACTTAACATGGCATTATCATAATTATTATTCTCAGTCAATTAAGTAATCTGTGAAATGGTGGTTGTTTATGTCTCACCTTTTAATTGACTCCAGGAAGATCTGTATAAACCATCCCAATGCTAGTTTTACATGGGCTGTAAGCAGGACTGTTTACAGTTCAGACAGACTTCATGTTTCAGGCATGTATATTGATGGTAAATAAAAAAAATGTATTTTTTTTTCTTTCCTCAAGACTATTGAAAATCCTCTTTTTGGAAATACAACAATGTTGTGGGGAGGAGTCAAAAATTGCATTTTTCACATGACATGTTATGACAGGTATGCATTACTCATTACAATGAGCTGAGCCTTAAACAGTCAACTGGTTTGCCCCTTAGTGGTCACACAGGTTTTATTGACTAATTATTGTTTAAAAGGCATAGTAATGTTACTCCTATAATGGCAGAGCTTATCTATAAACACTTCAGCATAAATTCCTTAACAATACTTCATAGACTTAATAAAGCTAATATTGTTGAAATTTTGGGCTCAGACTGCCATCACACAGAGAGGGCTTAGACACCTTACATCACTTTCTGCCAACTGCACGCCAAAATAATGTTTGGTGCATTAACATATTGTACTTATAAATAATGCATTGTGTTGCACTTCCAAATAATGCATGGTAAACTGCATTCCTAAATAACCAGTGGTATTTTAACAAAACCGCACTCTGAATGGTAGTACACTTCCAAGCAATGCATGCTACTTAGCAAACTAGTTTTCTGTTCTTGCTTGCCGGTAATTCAGTACTCACTTTTGAAATGTTCCTTTAAAACCAATTTAAATCATATGTTGATAGCTTTCAGAAAGGGTGGTACCTACTTCGACTCAGAAAATATTATCTTTCCAAAAAGTTGATATAAATAGATAGGTATATTTAATTTTGATATAACATTGATTGGTTGCATTAAAATTGATATTACATAGATTGGTAGTCTTAAATTTGATATAAAATAGATAGGTAGCATTAGGTTGACTAGGTAATTCATAATGCCATACTTTTAGGTGGCTTAAGCTGTTATCAAGTAAAACAAGATGGCAAACTGCCTGTATTTGTTCTTTCTTTATGAAAGCTTCTAAAAGAAATGCTTAAATGCTCTACCGTCTAACTGACTGGTTGACTGTACTTTTCTGGCACCTGAATCCACATTAAAGTTGTGATAGTAGTTTATGGACTCAACATACCATTGGAGTCAGTTCTTTTATCATTCATTCCATGGTTTGTCAAATACAGCATTTTATTCCTTTGTCAGTAAATTAATAACCTGAAAAATTTCAAATTGATTAGATGACTTTCATATTGGTACACAATAAACAACAGACCATTGTTGATAGACAACAGACTACATTTGATAAATCTATTACATCATAAATAAAACTGCATGACTACATTTGATAGACATGCAGTTTTATTTATGATGTAATAGATTTATCTCAAGATCTGAAACCCATTTGGTGTAATAAATATACCCAAAATGAAAGTTGTAGAAACAAACAAAATTCACAGTTTAGAAAGACACTGGAAGCCATGATACTAATACAGCTGTCAAGGATCATCTACAAAACTAATCTAAATGGAACATGTAGTTTCATATATTACAACATGGCTACAGCAAGATTTGTTCTTCTGTTTTCAGTTGTTCAAAATAAAGTCTGTCACTGTAATACCATTAGTTTGTAACACTACCAGTCAACACCAGAAATATAACACTTGTAATCTGTATCCCATCTGTAAAATAAAGCCCCTGAATAGCTGATTATTCAGTTATATTACACAAATAATTATCAGTAAAAATATCAGTTGTGATATTAGCTGATTCTTTAGGAAAAATATGAGTACCAAATTATATGTAAGAAAATTAGGGCAAACAAACTTAAACTTTGTATGGCAATTACATAATAAGTAAAAGACAACATCGTTATAATATTCTCCCTATAGGGTATATAAATGACAGACAGTATGGGGATAATATATCTCCTGAGGGTGTATAAATGACAGTATGGGATAATATACTTCCTGAGGGAGTGTATAAATGACAGACAGTATGGAGATAATATGCCACCTGCATGGTATATAAAAGACAGACAGTATGGGGATAATATGCCTCCTGCAGAGTGTATAAATGACAGTATGGGGTTGATTTGCCTCCTGTTGGGTGTATAAATGACAGTATGTGGATAATATGCCTCCTGCAGGTTATACTAATGACAGTATGTGGATAATATGCCTCTTGTAGGTTGTATAAATGACAGACAGTATGTGGATAATATGCCTCCTGTAGGTTGTATAAATGACAGACAGTATGGCAATAATACACTGCCAATAGGTGTATAAATGACAGACAGTATGGGGATAATATGCCTCCTGTAGGGTGTATAAACGACAGACAATATGGGGATGATTTGCCTCCTATAGGTGTGTAAATGACAGATATGGGGATAATATGCCTACTGTAAGGTGTGTAAATGACAGCATGGGGACAATTTGTCTCCTGTTGGGTGTATAAATGACAGACAGTAAGTGGATAGTTTGCTTCCTGTAGGGTGTATAAATGACAGATATAATGGGGATAATATGCCTCCTGTTGGGTGTATAAATGACAGATATAATGGGGATAATATGCCTCCTGTTGGGTGTATAAATGACAGACAGTATGTGGATAATTATGCCTCCTGTTGGTGTATAAATGACAGACAGTATGTAGATTAAAAGCCTCCTGTTGGGTGTATAAATGACAGACAGTATGGAAATGATTTGCCTCCAGTTTGTAAAACTAACTGATGTTCATGCTTGATACATATTGTCTTGCAGGTAATCAGGATTTAATAAACTTTTCAGGACTGTTTGAGGCATGCATAAACTTTATTTTGATGTGCATTTGTGTGAATTAGAATTTTCTCTGCTATCTTGGGAGTAGTTATTGTATATCTTAACTCAATGTATTGACATGTTCCAGCTGCTGCACAGAACCTATACCTCAAGACTGTTAATTATTCAAAACTTAGTGAAGCACAAGATGTAGTCTTTGCATTCCACATTAATTTCATGGTTTACTTCATCAAAATATTCTGCAAAGAGTTTTGAATAAATAAACATTACCTGGTAATTGGTTCCATGTGATACTTGTGTGTGTCTGTGTGTGTGTGACTGACTGACTGACTTTATTTCCTCTTCAACAGAGATTACATCAGATTAATCAAATTCAGGATAATTCAAGATCATGAAATACAACAGAAAAGTGACAAAAATACAACAGTAGTACTGTGTCAGTTACTGTATTGACAAAACAAAATATCTCAATATCTGTAATCATTGACTTAGCATGGTACTGATCTTTTAACATTTGCTTGATGATGATAACACTTCACAAATGTTAG
>JAECUM010094280.1:0-55921 GCA_016617855.1 Megalonaias nervosa | reverse complement strand
TATAGAATTTAACGCATGAATTAATTTTACATCTGCGAGATACCGTTGTTGTAAATCTTTACTTTTATACGCAACGTCATGAACATGACACGCTTGATCAATCTTATTTATTGGATACTCTCCTGATCTTGGTTGATCTTGATCATCAAGTCGGATATCAAGTCGAGTTCCAGGACCACAATAATTATATCCAGGAAGATGTTTTTCCCCCGGATATTTAGCCCATGGAGTTCCTGGTAATTTCCCTAATGAAGCGGCGATATCTCCACCGTTGACTGACAAGTCAAGAGGAATAAATTTATATTTTTTGTACCACATTCTAAATATTTGCCTGTAATTGCACGTCTTTTATTTTTTGTTGTTATTGTTGTTAATCCAGTGGTATGGGTAGGTGCTGTGCATCGAACGCAGTATAAATTCATGTTATTTATTATATGGATATAATTGACTTTTCTGCGACACGAAAACAAGAACCAGTAAAACACCATCCAGCACTACCGAATTCTATCAGAATGATCATAATAGGCCCATCTGGATCTGGTAAGACACAATTATTACTTAATCTGATAATGCGATGGCTCAAGTGGAATAAATTATATTTGGTAGCACCATCTGTAGATGATCAACGATGTTACGAAGTACTTAAAGATTTTAATGAAAATGCAAAATTGCTGAATGAAGACGGCAATGATGTTGTTGATTTTATTACCGATATTGATGAAGCGCCATCTGTAGATGACCTAGATGGATTTATTAATAACCTCGTAGTATATGATGATATTATGTTAGATAAACAATCAAATCCAGCTCGGATATTTTCCAGAGGCAGACATAAAAATACTGACGTGATTTATGTTACTCAGCGATATACACAAATACCTAAAGTGATCAGAGACAACTGCAATATTTTAGTCGTGTTTAATGGAGTAGATAATTATACCTTACAAAATATTTATCATACTTGGTGTTCAGGGGATATGGATATGATTAAGTTTAAAAACTTCTTTTCAAAAGCACAAGCTGTTCCGTTCGGATTTATAACAATAAATTTACATGACCCAAGATCTAGATATCGTATAGGTCTGGATAAAATCTTTGGTTAATTATAGCAGCAGAGAGGGTGAACGACCAAAATTGAGTGACCCGGCGAGTAAACGAAACACACTATAAGATAAAAACAAAGAGTCAAAGATAAAATAACAAAATGAGCTAACCCAGACGATTTGACGTTATTGTGGTCTGTTTTCCACCATATGGAAATATGCTCGGTTACAGGCTTCAGTTTAACGTTATTGACCTTGGGTTTTTTTTAGCCTTCGTAGGGACCTTATTTTTAGACAAATGACGATTCAGACAAGTGGTCTGTTCACCCTCTCTGCTGCTAGCTGACATTGTTTGCTTGCTGAGTATCGTGATACATGACATGCAATTTCAAAGTAGTAACTGGACACCTTTCAAAATTCATTCATTCCTATTTATCATGTTTATTCTGTCAACTACTGATACTTGCTGAATATCGTGATACATGATATGCAATTTCAAAGTAGTAACTGGACGCCTTTCTAAATTTATTCATTCCTATTTATCGTGTTTATTTTTTCAACAACTGATTGTTGAATTAAAGTCTATGTTTTTATTGGGGTTGTACTCCTTTACGTCCAGAGAGATGTGTTGTCATTAAACCAACGCCAGGGATTTAGTTTCCTTCTTGGAATACAAATTCTGTTAATAAAACTTCAAAATGACACATGCATCACATTATTTTTTCGTATTATTATGTGGAATTTAGACTTTATAATAATGACTCATATATTTCTGGAAAAGGAGTCATTTAAGCAAGCAAGCTAGCAAGAACACATGTAACCAGGCAGCAGAATGAACGATTAACTATAGATACAAATAACAACAAACAAATGTCTTAAGAGTGATGAGTTTAGTTTTAAATTTCTGCTTAGAAGCGATTTCATGGATGTGAAGGAGAACAATCATATATGTGCCTTTAGGTTTACCACGTGATAATACAACTGACACCACTACATGCTTGAAACTTACATTGCTTATTTCTCTGTTCATTCCGAGAAACTAGTATTGCACGAAAATCAAAGCAAAATATTACTTTACATATGAAAATACCCATTCAGTATGCAAAATTAATTGTTACCTTTGTTTTTTGTAAGTGATTGTGCATTGTATCATCTGTACCGATGAAATTATTGTACAGACAGGTAACAGTATATTGGTAATGTATTTCGTATTTCGTTTTTTTTCTGTGACGAGAATGGTATTCATAAACAAATGCAATGTCTCGTGTGTAATGGTACAATTTTGATAACGACTAGTGATGAATAATAAACATGGTATTTCTAGGTCAAACGTTAGAGTTATACTAACTTGGAAGCATGAGTTTATAGTTATCATTTCATGTCCGTCGTTTGAATTAACAGTAGATAAAATGTTTCATCCGACAAATACTCGATACAAGAAGTTAGTGAAAACATGTATAAAGATGATACAATGCAATCAAAATAGAGATAGGGCAACAAATCAGAAACGTCCAACCTTTTTAAATGACAGATGTTTTCTTGATCACGATTATTGATTGCATATCTGTATCATACTTCTGGCAATTCTATATATATATAAAACACAAACATCGATTGATGAACATCAATCTATCACACATAAAATATAAAATCGACTAAAAAATTTTTAGGCAGGAGAGAATAGACATCTTTTCTAGACATATGAATGGTCCTGAAAGGGGCTGTTTAGTTTTCTTCTACTTTCTCTCCTCCCTTCTTCTTCTCCACCAGCACCTCATCTTCTACAGGACATTTTTCTTCTTCCTTTTCTCATCCTTCCATCTAATTTTAGCTACTACTTGTGGGAAATTTCTTTGGAAAATCCCTCTATCTATTTATAGCTTCAACTTGTGTGACGTTCCTGTTTAAAAACCCAAGAATCTATTTATAGCTACAACCTGTGGAAAAACCCACGTCTATATTTAGAGTCTCAAACTTTCCAGATTCAATGACGTCACTGTACTCAAAACTAGGGGAATAATGGCAACAGTGCTGCAAGTGGCTGACCTGAATACGCGCTACTGTAGGTAGGTAGGTGACATGAATTTGATAGGGATAAAGGGACTTTTATAAACACAAATACAAACACACACAGACACAAACACATAAACAAACGTACTCGCACACATACAAACACACAATACAATCGCAAGCAAACGTACGAACACGCATAAAAATAAACAAATGCACAGAAGAGAATAAAAACCCATTATCTATTATCCACACAGAAGGGGAAGAAATTAACCCCATTATCTACTATCCACGCAGAAGGGAAGAAAAAAAATAACAATATCTAGTAACCACACAGAAGGGAAGGGAAGAAAAAACCCATTATATACTATCCACACCCATATCTACTATCCACACAGAAGGGAAGTAAAGAAAATAACCCCAATATCTACTATCCACACAGAAGGGAAGGGAAGAAAAAAACAAACAATATCTACTATCCACACAGAGGGGAAGTGAAGAAAATAAATACAATATGTACTATCCACACAGAAGGGAAGGGAAGAAAAAAGCCCATTATATACTATCCACTCCCATATCTACTATCCACACAGAAGGGAAGGGAAGAAAATAACTCTAATATCTATTATCCACACACAAGAGAAAGGAAGAACAATAACCTCAATATATACTATCCACACAGAAGAGAAGGGAAGAAAAAAAACCCCATTATATGCTATCCACACCCATATCTACTATCCACACAGAAGGGGAGGAAAAAAACCAATATCTACTATTGACACAGATGGGAATGGAAGAAATAAAACCCATTATATACTATCCACGCCCATATCTACCATCCACACAGAACGGGAAGAAAAACCCCAATATCTACTATTCACACCATATCTACTATCAAAACCCCAATATCTATTACCCACACAGAAGGGGAGGAAGAATAAAACACCAATATCTACTATCCACACAGAAGGGAAGTGAAGAAAATAACCCCTATATCTACTATCCATACAGAAGGGAAGGGAGGAAAAAACCCATTATATACTATCCACACAGAAATGAAGGGAAGAAAAAAAACCAATATCTACTTTCCACACATAAGGGAAGGGAAGAAATAAAACCCATTATATACTATTCACACCCATATCTACTATCCACATAGATGGGAAAGGAAGAAAAAAGCCCCAATATCTACTATCCACAAGGGAAGGGAAGAAAAAATCCCATATCTACTATCCACACAGAAGGGGAGGAAGAAAAAACACCAATATCTACTATCCACTCAGAAGGGGAAAAAGCCCAATATCAACTATCCACACTGGCTGCAGGTGTTCCTAGAGGATAGGGTCTGCTTCTTCGGAAAGAGAAGGAGAACTCTTTCGTGTCTACTCTGTCTGGCTCCTGCTGCTGTTGCTGTTCTCTCTGCTGCTTCTGAAGTCTATACTTCTCCGTCCACTCTCTGAAGAGCTCTTATATCAGGTCTTGGACTACTGTTAACATCCTGACATTCTCCGTCTCTTCAGGCTTCAGTATCATGTTTTGCCTGACACGGTGTAAATTCACGGAAGCTTCGTTCAGCTTGGGTAGTCTTGAAGGCATCTTCGTAAGTTGACGAGTCAACAATGGATAGCCAGACTGGAGACCGCCCTGCGTTATATGACTGAAGCGCGGACGCGATAGAAAACATCCCTACGATTTTTTTGTTGGGTCGGAACGCTATAAAGCTGATTTCATGGTAAGGGATAGAGAGAGAGAGAAGTCAAAGAGCATTTATAATGATAAATAAATTGTTTTGAAAACAAACGACAGACACGTGGTTTCAAAACACAACAGCTTTTATTCAACAAACAACTAACAATTCATATAACATCAAACAAACTGCTCTGACAAGGTTGGCAACGTTGTTAAGTCAAGCTAGTCTTCCACTGAGTCAGGTCATTCGACCATTGATGTATTCTACGTTTCCTAGCTAAAGATGAAAGATATCCATAACGGTCACAAAACCATCGATCTACTTTTTCATCATTTCTAGAAGAATTACGATCAAAATAAGTCACTAAATGTTCTGAAGGCTATCCACGACTGCGTTGATGAAGAAAATACACACAATATTGTCCACACACCATGGAATCTGTGCCTTGTAATTTCACATTATTGAATCATGTCGTCTGGGCATTTCTTCTCATAAAGTCGATGATATCGTCTTCCAAAGGCAGTAATCCATACGAATCAAATTACTCTACACAACCCTCTCTTGGGAAGTAGACGGCTACCCAGTGGGTTCCTGGGAGATGACTGTCGTCCGTGTTGATGACATAAGCTTGATGGTCTTGAGGTTTGCGATGAGGTAGTTCATCTTTAGCACACTCGACAGGATTCCAAGAAGCAGTGTACGAACTGTTGTACAAAAGGTAATAAAGCTCCAAAGTATCCATTTTGTTTTGTTTTTTTCACAGGTAATGATAAGTCATCAATTCAATTCTGACTTTTTGCTTGAAAATCTCTGACAAGTAACCGTTTATTCGCCTCGGCCCCGCACTCTGAGCCAAGAGACATTCGATGTGATTGATCTCTATATTAATCAGTGGTGAAGAGGAATGATCACGCAAGTCTTTATACCACTGATGCAACACCGATTCTTCTGAGATGAGACCCCAAGCGTCCTCCAGATACTCGTCCAATTTTTCTTCTTCACGCATCATCAGAAATTTATCGCGTAGTATTTGACTGGGATGATCGTTTTGACATCCATAGCATTCTTTCTTGGTCAATTCCGTAATTTGTTCTGCCAGGTTTTTGGCAAAACAGGAAACTAAATGTTGTTCTTGTTTTGGCCATCTGAACCTCATCAGTATGCCTCCCTTCATCTTCCACGGCTTCCACGAATTCCTCCCATTCCATTTCCAAAGAGTCTCCACCGTTCAAAGAGGGATAAAAGTCTTCCATAGCTTCTAATATTCTAGAATGACTTCTCTCAAACTGTTGACTTCTATGGTATTATCGAATTCGGCATACAGATGACGTTCACCGTCTAGGCGAGAGCTTCTGCGAACTGAAGTTCCACACGCAGTTGACCAGATTTTATAGGGTAGAAATGTCCCTCGTCGCTGCCTTGGTCTGGAGTGAAATCAAAGGCCCACAAAGTGTAACCTCCTGCATAATCTTCGTACGAAATGCCGTGGCTGGTGTTGGTCCTTAGCTTCGTACAGGGACAAGTACGATCTCAAGTAATTCTTCTGGGCAAAGTTAGGTTCGAAGGGTCTGGTACGCAAGGTCTTGCCATCACGACTGACGTCGATCTTGGACACTCTGTAGTGTTTAAACTGAAAAGGATTGGCAGTGACTGCTCCGTTGAAGGCTGCATTGCTAACGATACCAACGATTAAACGTTTGGGTAATTGTCCTTGGAATAATTGATCTACGATCTTGGATCGGAGTCCAGTGGCAATGGTAAATGTTTTCATTTCTACGCGTCGTATCGGATACTTGGCGGTCGATCTGCTCAAAGTGTGACGGATGTCGTTTCCCGCTTTAGGTAACACTTCCACACGGCGCACGTAAAGTCTGGCTTCTTGGATGATGGTTTTGTACTCGTTGGCATGAGCCATCAAATGGAACGCGGAACTGCTGCGTTTCAGTCTCAGGCGGATATCCACTCCGTTGAGCAAATACCTGTCTTGCATCCACATGTCCAAATGCAAATGATCCATCAGTTATAAACTACGTCCTTGCAGGATGTTCTTTCGACGGTTGTTAAAGCCCACATTGTGAGGATCGTCGTCAGCTGTCAGGGTTGTGTCTTTAAACTTGTCCTCGCCTGCTGTGTCAGGTTTCCAAACCACGCAAGCATCCAGATGGGTGTTCTTGGCCTCTTTTCCGTACGTCAAGACATTTTCCAGGTACGCTCGGGAAGGGTAAGTATCCATGCTACTGCTGACCGGTTTATTATTCAAGTACAAATCCACTTCGCTGAACAAGGAATGCATGAAATTGTTGACGGGAGCTACTCTGGCATCGGCTCCTGGAACGCTGTCGTCCGTTTTGATCACTTTGACTTTCAGGTACAAGTAACTGCTATTCAGATCGATGTAATCTTCGGGATGACCTTTGATTTCAAATTCGATGGGAACTGAATCCGTCAGAGAGGAGACAGGATGAAATTCTACCCATTGGGATTCTTGCATCATCATCATGGTGGGTGGCATGGCAAACAGATCCAGTTCCGCCTTGGAACAGACGCAAGACTCTCGGTGCATCATTTTTTCTTTCTCTCTGTTTGTGATTTAATAATCAAAAACGTCTAAGTCTCTGACGGTTCTTCTTTTATTGTTCTTTCTAGCTTTGGGTGTGTGCAGTCCTCTGAAGGGATGTCTTCGTCGTCGTCTCTTTCTGCCTTGTCCTTGCTGTGGCGTCAGATAAGCAGGAATGTATGACACGGCAGCGTCCGGGGCATTTATAGGAGTTTCTCGTCGGCCCAGAATGTCTTTGCCAGTTTGAAGCAAGACATTTTTGCCTGCTCTCAAGAAAGCTTCTTTGGGAGTTTGTTTGTCAATGATGACATTTTGGAGAAATTCTTTGTCTTGCATCAAAACGGTATCTTCAAGGCGTGCAATCCCCGTCTCACCATCGGTTTCAAAACGGGAGCCACAGAACGAAAAGCAGATTTCAGAATATCTCCTAAACCATGTCCTCGTTGTCGAGCGACTCCTTGATACACAGGATGCATGACTTACAAGTCGTTAGAGTAATCGTTTTCGAAAATGGAGTTTCACTGTGACTTTCCCTTTAGTGAATGAAATATTTTGCCCCAGATCTCCTTTTATAGCAATGTTGACAGTGTCGAAATACGATTTACTGACGGGCAGATAATGAGGATGTACAAATTCGCGGTGAACGTGATAAGTTTCTCCACCTTCCTCGTCAGCGTTCGTGGCAGAATCAACTTTGAAAGGAATGACACACAGTAACGGTGGTACGGAGGTGTGTTCCACCACGTTGTACTCCACCACATCGGAATATACAAAGATCAAATTCAGTCCTTAATTCATTTCTACAGGGAATCGAAAATATTTCGCAAACTCCAAATTGCCGGTAATGGCTGGTATCTCGTTTTTAATCTTGATCACCTTGGGGTCTCAACCCAAAATGTCATACAATTCAGGAGAAAATGTAATGGTCAACACATTGCCCTCTGAAAATTTCATCAGTAGGTGACGAATTATTTTATGGTACTCAATCGTGACACTTCGTTTAGTTTTCTAAAAGGCTTTGTCAAACACGGCATTGAACTTGGTAGCAATCGTTTTCACCAAATGTTGGGCGCTAAAATAATTGCCTGGGGGAATTTTCAACCAATAGGTGCACCATTTAGTTTTGGGGTCCTATGTTTTAATAGAGTAACCTATAGTGACGCCTTCATCCAATTTTTGTTGCACTTTCTCGTCATAAATTCCGACCGTAAAAGTGTTTTGATTTTCAGTGATGTTTTTGATTTGAGTTGGGTGAATTATTTCTACTAAAGTCACTTCTCTATGGGCTTCGTGATCCATTTGGATGGCTTGAGGTAATTTGGCCGTGAAACAGCACAAGGTGTTGTGGGGAAACACCTCCATGGAACTGTCACTGGGTAACGTTAAGTAAAATTGGTTATTCATAATTACAGAGTTCCAGTGTCCGAGGGTCGCTGGAGGTCAGAGGAGTGTCTAAAAGAGGATTGTGATTGTTATTGTGACTGTTGGGAGGGTGACTGACGTTTGGATGCAAGGCTTCTGTTGTTACCGTTTGAGGACTATTTCAGGGAAGGATTGGGAAGAAGGTAACCGATGCAACTGCTGAGTAAAATGGTCCACAATTGTTTGTCTCCTTGTTGCAAACTCAAATTGGCAATGGCAGCACCGATGACACAATACACCACAAAGATTTGGCAGAAAAAGACGATTTGCGTTTTAGGCACACGTTCTCCACACCACACCCACAAGGGTTGTTTTTGTAGATATTGCACAGAAGAACTGGGTGAAGGCGTGGTCACTGCAGTGGTAGCGGTTGAGGCTGTGTTGGAGGGCATAATGGTCACTTCTTTTTATAGTCGATGACTTGCGAATCGTCGATCCAAGAATCAAATCTGGGAGGATATCCTTTCCAACGTACTTTGACTTCTTTGACACGTCGTCTTCCTACTTTATGGGTTCTTCGTTTGAGAATGCTTTCGATGTCGTACACTTCGTCTTTTGTTTTGGTCACGCATTGTAACTCGGGCAAGTAAAACGTTCCTTTTAACACTTCCCCGATGATGTCTTCCAATTTATAGACAGCAGGATGACGGCCACGCACACGTCCAGCAACACGAAACAATTCGGTGGTCCAGTTGGGTAAGTAACTTTGTCGAAAGTGCGTTTGGTTTTGCCAGTGCGAACACAATCTCCTGCCGTCAACACTGCACCTTTCTTGGGGAAAGTCACAATCGGGGACGTATCAAACAGGCGCTCAAAGATATGGTCACTTCGTTGTCGGGAGTCACTTCTTGGGGAGCAAACCCGATGATCCGATGGTAAGATTGGTTGTACGCTTGGACTAGGTGAGGCAAGACGTCGATGTACCTGAGATTGTGTTGATGAGTAAAATATTTCCACGTGTGTTCTTTCAAGGTGCGTTGAAAACGTTCCACGATGCTGGCTTTGGTATCGGGATTCTCGGTGGTGAAAAAATGAATGTCTCGTTTCTTCAATTCTTTTTGGAAAGCTTGGTTCAAAAATTCGGTGTCTTTGTCGGTTTGCCGTAGAAGAGGGTGACGACCACTTTGTTTCAACGCCAGTTTGAGGGCTTGCACTAACTCAGTGCTCGATTTCGAATTCAATGGCACGACCCAAGAAAATTTGGAAAAGACGTCGAAGACACAAACAAATATTTGTAGCCACGAGTGTAGGTGGTCAAATTAGAGACATCGGCTAAATCGGCTTGCCACTGATGATCGATGCCCTCCACTCTGGTGCGACTTCTGGAAAAGTTTCGTCGAATGGGTTTGTGTAAAGTGTACGTGGCTTGTTCTTGCAACCGTCGTTGCACTTGAGGTAAACGGACACTTTTCAGTCGAGCAGCACGAAACAATTTCTGAACTCCTCCGTAACCTGCAGGATGGGATGGATCGTAGTAAATGCTGGCTAACACCTCCTCCGTTTTTTAGGAGGTTACCCACTCTTCGCTGATGTTACTCTGGATGGAGCGAGGGGTGGTTTAGAAACGGCTTTACTTGTCCGATGTGCCACGGGACTAGAAGTCGAGGGTAGTGGTGGTGGTGGTATTAATGGGATGGCTTTGGTCTTTTCTTTTTTCACTTTTGGTTTCCCTTCCTTCTTTCTGACTTCTGTCGAAGGAGGAGTGGACATCATCTTTTTAACCCAAACTTTAAATTCTTCTTGTTGGGGTCTGCAAGGACACTGGAATCTTATTAGGGATCGCAACTGCTGACGGTGTTTGAAAAACTACTCGTGCCTCTTCTTCTTCAGGCATCCGTGGGGCTGCGTCTTTCTTGACCGCTGCGGGTGGTGGCGGTGTTGGTGATGGACTTTTCATCAGGGCATTAAAATCTTTCAGAGTTGGTGGAGCTGTTTCTTCTAAAGCTTTCTGGAGAAAGAGTTGCAGTCGTTGCAACAGTTGACTGTACCGTTGAGAT
This sequence comes from Megalonaias nervosa, assembly GCA_016617855.1. Taxonomy (NCBI): domain Eukaryota; kingdom Metazoa; phylum Mollusca; class Bivalvia; order Unionida; family Unionidae; genus Megalonaias; species Megalonaias nervosa. The sequence goes on along the minus strand of JAECUM010094280.1, from coordinate 45,202 downwards.
TTTTCCGTTTCTGACAAATCGCTGCGATCCATCAACGATTTAAATTCGTGTTGTAACTGGAACATTTCGGTCAAATGAGGATTGGGCGGTAAATGCGGGGTCCGTTGTTCTTGCCAACGATGATATTCCATCCATCGTTTGTAAGGCACTAAAATCATTTTTCGTCCTTCCATTGGATTCCAATGGTCACGTCTGAGATCTTTTATCTCCAGAATCCTCCTTTTATCTTAAAATACCTCCCAGGAGTCCCAACATGGATCACACTACTCCTTTGACAATAGGTCCTAACATGGGTAAAAATCCTTTGCGTTGCACCAACATCTTTTCCTTTTGACGGATGGGGATTTTTTTTGGACCATTTAGCGAAGAACGTGTCGATGCTTGGCTAAACATTCTTTCTGACGTTTAGACAAAGGTATCGTTCCTTTCAAAACATTCAAACAACATTCGCACACGGTATCGATGACGTCTTTGGAGGCGGTTTGAATGAGTTGTTTTCGCATTGGTGGAGAAGCTTTGGACAGGACGGACAACACGTCCCAATGTTTGGCTAAACGAGGAGTTAGTCCTTTCCTTTTCTTTTCTTTTGAGTTAGACGATGAATGTCTTCTGAGGGGTGACATCTTTGTTTGTTGGTTCCGGGACCAAACCAAAAATACACTGACGTCGATGACTTGGCACACACCCTTTTATCTTTTTTGGACTATCGCTTCGTCAAAAATGTGACGACTTTTTGCTCAAAATCGCTAAGTAATTCTCCTCTTTGGTTGCTTATCTTTTTCTTTGGACGAGTGTGTCTTTTCAGAGGGTGACGTCGATGCCTGGCTAAGCATTTTTTCGGATGTCCGGTCAAACGACGAGACTGTCCTTTTCTTTTTCCGTTTCCTTTCTGGACAGGAGAACGACGATGGTGGTAATGGTGTGCACTTCTTCGACGGGGTATCTTTGGGCGTTCAGGACAACAAAAACACTGTTCCCTGTAGTTTGCCCTTAAGTCATTTTATACTGGAATGCTTCGCCACTGATTGTCGGCTCGTTGTATCATTTTCGTGGCAGGCATCACGCGTCTTGAAGGGGTTTGCAGAGGACTAAATCGGGACAGTTCTTGCTTGGATAAATCCAGTAAACTCTGTAACATGCCCGATCTCTCTTGGGCTTTAATTTTGGGGGCAGGTACTTTGTGTACAGCGGCCAATGCAGCTAAAGAGGAGGAGGGTGTCACAGCTGGGGGCGAAGTTCTTGGAGACGGGTTTCCAATTTGTCATCAAATTAGGAAAGATGCGTGTTAAATCGGGTTGGGCAGACATCACTAGCAACAGAGAAGTGGAAGAACCTGAAGCTACTGGAGACGTTGTCACCATCGCTGCAGGTCGTGGCTTGGGGATGTAAGGTTGCGTCCTGGCCTAAGTACATCTCTTGTGGGTAAAAGCTGTTTTCTGGGGTCTTTTCTGGGGACTTTTCTTTTTCTGTGGCAGTGACCTGGTCTTGACACCGCTGCTCTTTTTCTTCTTCTGGGTACCTTGGGGTCGGGGAGTGGCTTTATTTTTGGGGATGACTTTGGGGGCATTGGGATCCCATTTTAAGAGGGAGCGAATGATGACACCTCCTAGAGAACCGCTACCTCCTGGTTTCAAAATGATTTGCTTTTTGGTTTGAGTGTCGATGCGAGAATCTGCCAGTTGCGTCAAGGCTACATTGTTTCTCTCAAAAAAGCGTTTGGTTTGATGTGGAATGTGAATGATGCCTTGCAGCAATTGACGAGTTGTCGCCGTAAACCATCCGTGGTAGAGGTCTGCATATCAACATTTAACCCATGCTCAGTGATATCGGTCTAATGGCTACATTTAGCCCATGTTCAATGATATCAGTCTAGCCGCCATCATTTTAACCCATGTTCAGTGAGTCTCATTTGGATTGGTGACGAGAATGGTGCTGGTTCAAATCCTGCAAACGTTTAACTGAAGTAATGATTTGCTAGTGTCAGATTGGATCAATTTATTGCTAGTGTCAGATCGTAGCAATGCATTGCTAGTGACAGCCTGGAGACCTTACTTGCTAGTGTTAGATTGAAGCAATGTATTGCTAGTGTCAGATTGGAGCAATTTATTAATAGTATCAGACTGGAGCAATTTATTGCTATTGCCAGATTGGAGCAATGTATTCCCAGCGCCAGAATGGAATAATGTATTGCTAGTGTCAGATTCGAGCAAAGCGTTCTAGTATCAGATTGGAGAATTGTGCCTCAAGTGTCTTATCGGATCAACGCGTTTCTGTTTCAGATTTGAGCAAAGCAAATCTAGTGTCAAAATGAGTAACGTTTTGCTAGTGTCATGTTTGAACCAGTGTAACGATGTCTTCAGACTGGAGCAGTGTATAGACCATTCTCAGAATGTATTCATGTATTCATGTGACCCTGGGTCAACGAATCCAAAACGAGGCTAAGCTGGGCACCAGCTTATAGATTTGTTAGAACCAGGGGACCAAATTATGGCAGATAAAGGTTTTGTTAAAATTAAAGAGAAAATTATTTTAATAAACAGATTAACAGAATATCCCATACATAAAATGACAAAATTTTATATTGTTTAGACACAATTCTTCCCTATTATGTTTACTTTATCTAATGTCTGCATTTACATATTGGGTGTTAAAATTCATCCATCTACCAACACCACAAAAATAATATTAATTATAATCAGTGAAGAAGATCACATAAATAAGGGACCAATTTGTGTGTCTGGGAGCAGGGTGCTTTGATTTTATATATATATATATATATATATATATATATATATAAACAGCTTTGCGCAAATAATCCTGCTGTTTTGTGGGTAAATATATAACTGCCAGTCTGTTATTGAAACAAAAAAAAATGTGTTCGTATGAATAAAATCGTATATCCATTATCAGTTGACAAATGATTCAGAAAAGACAAAATATGTCATTTAAAGGGAAAATCCCAGTCCCTCCCACACCCAGGCACTAAAAGCAGCAAGCACCATAACAACAACTAGGTTGTGCACTTCTGATACAAATTAAAATGCAAGCATACCGACATGTACCCAAAACTATCTAAAGCACACCACAAAGTCTCTACTGGTTTTGGGGGCATGGTTGGTTAAAAGGGCAGTTTGTGTCACTATGCACATTTTGTAAATGTTTTATTCTGACTGCGTGTTTTGACCACAGTATTGATTGATCATAGCTGTACATTTAATCTATACCTAATCAGAAACAAAATTCATGCTTTAAATAGTTTATTTTCTCTATCGTTAACTTGTATTTTGTGTGCTGTAGAGAAAAAGGACACTCAAGATAGGACGTAAATCAACTTATGTTTAAGAGAATGGACATATCAAGTATGTTTTCGTCATTATAATATATACAGTGGTAATTCTATAATATAAAATATTCTTACGCAAAAGGAAACAATCTCTATAAAATACAATACATCTATTACAGCCGCGATCAATATAATATATTCTCTTGGAAAAGGAATCTACATAACATATTATATGCAGTATAGTTGCAATCTGCCTAGTTTAGCCTCGTTTTCGCGAGACATTAATATTCATGAGGATCTCATTAAGAAAGGTCTATTGACATTGTTAGACTGAACCAGTATAACGATGTTTTCAGAATGGAGAAATGTTTTGCTAGTGTAAGATTGAGCCAACGTAACGATGTCTTCAGACTGGAACAATGTATTGATCTTGACAGACTGAACCAATGTAACGATGTTTTCAGACAGGAGCAATGTCTTTGTAATGTCAGACTGGAGCAATGTATTGGTATTGTCAGACTGGAGAAATGTGTTGGTATTGCCATACTGGAGCAGAAGATTTCTGTGATGAATTGGTAACGTTTGATTGGAACTGATTATTTCTAGTGTCACACTACAGCAATGTAATGTTAGTATTAAAACGGAGCGTTCCTGGTGTCAGACTAGAGCGATGACTTGTTAGTATTAAATTAAAACAGTGCGTTGCTAGTGTCAGACTGCAGCAATATAACGTTAGTATTAAAAGAGTGCGTTGCTAGTGTCAGACTACATAAATGCAATGTTAGTATTAAATTAAAACAGCGTGTGTCTCGTGTCATACAACAGCAGTCTAATGTTAGCATTAAAACGGAGCGTTCCTGGTGTCAGACTAGAGCGATGACTTGTTAGTATTAAATTAAAACAGTGCGTTTCTAGTGCCAGACTACATAATTGTAATGTTAGTATTAAAACAGTACGTTCCTAATGTCAGACTACATACATGTAATGTTGGTATTAAAACAGTGCGTTTCTGGTGTCAGACTACATAATTGTAATGTTAGTATTAAAGGAGTGCGTTTCTGGTGTCAGACTACATAAATGCAATGTTAGTATTAAATTAAAACAGCGTGTGTCTCATGTCAGACTACAGCAATGACTTGTTAGTATTAAATTAAAACAGTGCGTTTCTGGTGTCAGACTACATAAATGTAATGTTAGTATCAAAACAGCCCGTTTCTGGTGTCATACTACATACATGCAGTGTTAGTATTAAATTAAAACAGCGTGTGTCTCGTGTCAGAGTGCAGCAATGTAATGTTAGTATTAAATTAAAACAGTGGGTTTCTGGTGTCAGAGTACATAAATGTAATGTTAGTATTAAATTAAAACAGCGTGTGTCTCGTGTCAGACTGCAGCAATATAATGTTAGTATTAAAACAGTACGTTTCTGGTACTCAGTCTACATAAATGTAACGTTAGTATTAAATTAAAACAGCGTGTGTCTCATGTCAGACAACAGCAATGTAACAATGTAATGTTAGTATTAAAACAGTGCGTTTCTGGTGTCAGACTACATAAATGTAATGTTAGTATTAAATTAAAACAGCTTGTGTCTCGTGTTAGACTGCAGCAATGTAATGTTAGTATTAAAACAGTCCGTTTCTAGTGAGAGATTGGGTCCGGCGATAACTATTGGCGGAATTAAACAAATGGATTACTAGTGTTAGACTGGTGCAGAGTATTTCCTGTATCAGACTGGAGCAGTGCTTCGCTAGTGTTAGACTGGAGCAATATTTTGCTAGTGTAAGATTGGGGGAGTATGTTTCTGTGTCAGTTTGGAGCAATGTATTGGGGCAGTACGTTTCTGTGTCTGACTGGAGCAATGTATTGTTTGTGTATGATTGGGCCAGTACGTTTCTGTATCAGACTGGAGCATTGGCTTCTTAATGTCAGATTGGAGCAATATATTGCACGTATCATATTGGAGAAATGTTTTGCTAGTGTCAGACTGTAGCAGTGGATTTGTTTTGTCAAATTGTAGCAATGTAATGCTAGCGACGGATTGTAGTAAAGTATTGCTAGTGTCCTCTTGCAATATTTCCTGTCCAGTGTCAAACTGGAGCAAAGTGTTGCTGGTGACAGATTATGTTATTAATTCACACTTGACACCCATGTGCTAAAAGTGAATTCGATATCACAAACGTGTAACACTTGAGTTTCAAAGATCCTGGCATACGTCCTGACGTGTTTTCGACCCTGCAAGAAAACATACAGCTAAAAAATACCATTAAACAAACACCTTTACATTGTTAGGAGAAATCAGCATAGTGGTGTATGACTACAGTCTTTACTTAATGACTTACTACATTATTTTTTAGACTACCAATAGTTAAAGTGACATTATAATTCATACAGATAAACCGACACTATAGTATTCCGAGTCAAAATGACATTATGATTCACATGAGTTAAACTGACATTAGAGTACCCAGAGTTAAACTGACAGTATGGTAAGCACAGCTAAACTGGCATTATAATAAATAAAGTTAAACTGACATTATATTACAGAGTTAAACTGACATTATAGTACAGAGTTAAACTGACATTATAGTACAGAGGTAAACTGACATTATAGTACAGAGGTCAACTGACTTTAGAGTACCCAGAGTTAAACTGTCACTATAGTACACAGAGTTAAACTGCTATTAGAGTACCCAGAATTAAACTGATAGTATACCCAGAGTTAAACTGTCACTATAGTACACAGAGTTAAACTGCTATTAGAGTACCCAGAATTAAACTGATAGTATAGTACACAGAGTTAAATTGCCATTATAGTACCTAGAGTTAAACTGACATTATAGTACATAGAGTTAAACTGTCATTATGGTACACAGAGTTAAAATGACATTATAGTACACAACGTTAAACTGACATGATATTACCCAGAGTTAAACTGACATTATAATATCCAGACTTAAACTGACATAATACAAAAAAGTTACAATGGCAAGGTAGTAAGATGGCACAACTGCAGAGGGGACATTCGGTTAAATATTGTAAACGTTGAGAGTATGTTTAAAATGGTACAGAAAAATGGAGATTTGCATATTTGGCTTAAAATATATGTTTGCATTCTTGATAAAGGGACGAGTATTCATTTCGCTTATTTGCCTCTATTGGTTTGTACTGTCTCTAATCACATCAAATACGACACGGAATGCTTATAACTTTCACATTCCTGTCTAGTTACCTGCAACCGTCTGATTTCAATACGAACATATTTTCCCAAGGTTTGACAATTAAAAAAGAAAACTTCGTTTATCTTGTGTGTGGTTTTTCAACAACACGAATCAGATTACCTTATTGAAATGCATACAGTTGGATAAAGCTGCATTCTTATGTCCCGGATGCATTAGTTTCTTATCGTCGGTTTCGCCAGATGATGTTTATTCCTAAAATAGGACCCATATCGCATTTTCAGTAAAGACCTGGATAATTGCCATGACATAGCTGTTTTGTTGCGGTGTCTATTCTCACCAGTACAGCTATGCATTTTGTAGAACGGTACTTCCTGCTGTTGAGTTTTCTTTCTTATTTTGTTGTGAATCTCACTCTTGTAGGAAACGAAGCAATCTCGCTAACCTCTTTGAATTTTGGGTTATTTCACAGTCAAAAATTTCTTCAATAAAGCTTTTGTTTGAAAGGTTTACATTTTCTAATGTTGTAATCCCATTTGCAAAATGCCCCATTTATGATTAAACTGCAAACGGACAAATGAGAATAAGGTGACGATCTTGATGCTAATGAACAGTATAGTGATACATCTAAGGATTCGTGAGAGGATACCTGAATAAAATGAAAATGGTTTTTGAATGGTTTGAACTGTGATTTACCGGAAATGACATACACCAACCACTTGACAAAATTTAGTTCTCGGGCTATGAATGTCATATTAACCCAATTTCACGAGCCATCTCCTCAGATCATCAGTTAGTCCACATTTTTCTATGAATTGCCTGACAGCCGTCTTTTCTGACCATCAGCTAGTCATCGTGTTTCTATAAATGACCTGGCAAACATCTTTTCCGATTATCAGCTAGGTTCATCTGTCTATGAATTACGTAATCACACCTTTTCCGATTATCAGCTAGCCCTCATGTTTCCATGAATTACATAACATCCATCTTTTCCAATTATCAGCTAGCCCCCGTGTTTGTATCAGTTACATAGCTGCCGTCTTTTCGACTATCAGCTACTTTCGTTTTTCTATGAATTATCTAACCGCCATCTTTTCTGATTACCAGCTAGCATTCGTTTTTATGAACTGCATAATCGCCATCTGTTTCGATTGTCAGTTAGCCCTCTTGTTTCTATTAATTACATAATCGCCATCTTTTCCAATTATCAGCTAGCCAAGTTGTTTCGATTAACTTCATAACAACCGTCTTTTCCGATTATCAGCTTACCCTCGCGTTTTGATGAAGTGCATAACATCCGTCTTTTCCTATCATTATCTTATCTTCGTGTTTCTATGAATTACATAACAACGTTTACCGAACATCACAAATTTATCTGATGATCTGACAAGTTTATGTGATTAGTTACTGATTAGATGTAATCGCTGCAGATATACATGAAATAAAGCACAATGCAGGTGAACAGAGAGACAACACATTCTTGTTACTGTTCTTATTTAAAGACATAGCTCTCAGTTTGTATACTACTAATGTAGCATCATATGTATATGCAACTTATGCTACAGTTTATTTTCTTGGACCCGATATGACTTTGCAAGTTACGTTACAGTGTTTTCTTGGGCCTGACCTTACTATGCAAGTTACGCTACAGTTTATTTTTCTTGGACCCGATATGACTATGCAAGTTACGTTACAGTGTTTTCTTGGGCCTGACCTGACTTGGCAAGTTACGCTACAGTTTATTTTCTTGGACCCGATATGACTTTGCAAGTTACGTTACAGTGTTTTCTTGGGCCTGACCTTACTATGCAAGTTACGCTACAGTTTATTTTTCTTGGACCCGATATGACTATGCAAGTTACGTTACAGTGTTTTCTTGGGCCTGACCTTACTATGCAAGTTACGCTACAGTTTATTTTTCTTGGACCCGATATGACTATGCAAGTTACGTTACAGTGTTTTCTTGGGCCTGACCTGACTTGGCAAGTTACGCTACAGTTTATTTTCTTGGACCCGATATGACTATGCAAGTTACTTTACAGTCTGTTTTCTTTGGCCTGACCTGACTATGCAAGTTACGCTACAGTTTGTTTTCTTTCGTCTTCCCTGACTATGTTAGTTACGCTACAGTTAGTTTTCTTGGACCTAACCTGACCATGCTAGTTACGGTACAATTTGTTTACTTTAACCAGACCTGACTATGCCAGTTACGCTATAATTTGTTTTCTTGGACCTGACCCATGCCAGTTACGCTAGTTTGTTTTCTTGGGACTGACATGACATTGACAGTTACGCTATAATTTGTTTTCTTAGACCTGACCTGACCATGCTAGTTACGCTACAGTTTGTTTTCTTTGGCCTGACCTGACTATACCAGTAACGCTATAATTTGTTTTCTTTGACCTGACCTGACTATGCTAGTTACAATACAGTTTGTTTTCTTGGATCTGACCTGAATATGCTACCTATATTGCAGTTGTTTTCTTGGCCTTGACCTGGCTATGCCAGTTATGTTACGGAGTGTTTTTCTGTGCCTGATATTGGCCACATGACAACTGACACTTGCAAACTGGTGAAAGCATTTATTCACATGTTGTGAAGCTGTATAGAGAAAAGAAAAAAAGGTTTGGAAAGTGGTTGTCACATTGTTTACTAGTCCTAAAAATAAAATAAAAATGTATGGTTTATCCTAATTTAAAACAAAAACGGTTTTGTCAGTCAGAATAACATTTATGAATACTCATTTTCCCCAAGAGGAGGTAGCGGTACATCATTTAGCATGTCAGACTTGCGATCGAAAGGATGAAGTTTTAAATACCATTGGGTCAGTCCGGGCTATATTTAGTTCTATCCCATACTCACACGCCATAAGACTATGATTTTAATAACAGCTGGTGAAATATATCCAAGCTAACATGTAGTAATTTACGAATGGAGAATAGCTGATAAAGTCATGCTTTGTGTATACACAGATTACATTTGAAATGCATGAATGACTGAAGTTTTACGTTGTTTGAAGTTCTAAATTAGCAGCTGGGGTTGCAAATTTTGACATGTGGTCACACGAGTGAGGAACGGTGGGTGTGGAGTGGAATAGAGTTCTTGTTATATTTTTTATGGTATTCGTTGTTGATATAGACAATGGTTCACCCAAAGTTCACTGGAAACTGATCGGGAACTGAAGGAGGTAGCTATAATTTACCGATGTATCAAACGTCCAGATCAGTATCACGTGACCGTTTAAATAAAACCAAATTGCAGGACACTCAGTCAACTCATAATTATTGGAGTTATACTAAATTAAAAATTAAAGATAACCTGTACAATACGTTTCCCGAAAGGATCTATAAAATACCACATTTTAACATTGTGACTAGTAATAATATGTTAGATAACGAAGAATTATTATAGTTGACTTGCCCGTCATATATTAAGCAATATTATAATATAAGGCTGTACTTGATTTTTTTAAAATTTTACTGCCGGTTATTCAAAAGCAGCAGTACGGAATAGTAATTATTGATAATATTTGAATTAACAAAGTCATAAATATTTTTAATCAATACATAAATAAATTGCATAACTTAAGAGAAATGAATAAATCGCTAGCATGTATTATATTGTCTCAGACATGATCTCACTGATATGCATTTGCCATGTCCCATAGTAAACATTTATACCAAAACATAAGACAACTTATAGTTAGAAAACAATGACGGGCATTACACGTTTTTGCTAAAACAAATAATCTTTCTTACAAGTTTGTGTTAATTTCATAAGTATGGTTTGTGGACACGGTGTCCACAATGATACTTCACTCATTGTGGAGTCACCATGTGTTTAGAAAGCACGATAGATACATCATGAATAATGTTCACCGTAAAAACCCGTAACAACGTTCTCCACTGAATATCCTCAGGATACATTCCTATGTTTTTCTTCAATTTCGCCTCCCAAATTTGGTAATTCCTAGCATGGCATACAAATAATCTCTTTGAACACGTTGTCTAAAATCTTTACATACGTTGTAAATCAAATGAGCTCACCTCATTTCATATAACTTTCATGATATTGACTTCATTTGCCTTAGGACAAAATGGATCTTAACTACTTCAATGGTCCCTCGATTTTCAGAATTTGTGTATATTCCGACTACATCTTACATGATTGTCCGCTTGAAATTAAAACTGTTTTGGCTGCCAAAGCAATTTCAAATGGATTCTTTTGACATTCCTTGAAGTTATTATCTTTTTTGCAAATACATCAAGACACTCGGTTGCGCATTTCATTCATCTGAAAGACAATCTGGTCTGATTTATGGTGTAGAGCAGGAAAATCAAAATATAATATAATGAAGATCTATAAAACTTTTCAGGAAAAAATATTTGTGGCAAAAGTCTGTGTGAATTATAAAAGCATGGTTTGTGTCCATGGTGTTGAGACATACACTGCTGAAAGTTATATATGGGGAAAGCATTCAATGAATACAATAGTATCAACGGTATATTGATTTCTAAAGTTTGAAGTTACACAGTACTGATTTTATTTGATGTACAGAAAGAACAGAAAAAAAGTTAATCTTCGCTCCAAGTGGTGAGGACAATGATATGGATGAACATGAAGATCTTCAGCGTACACATGTATTTTTTTTTTTTATTGCAATTCATTTTCAGATATCTTAGATGATACTTTCATTTAAAGTTGATGGCATGAACATTACTATAATTATTCGTGTTCAATAGATTTCAGGACAAAGAATGCTGGGTGACAAAAAAGAGTTATATGGACAAAGGATGAACATGCTGCAATACAGCGTCAGTTTGAAACGTTTTTCAGACTTCTGAAAAGTACCAGGGAAAAAGAACTGCGAGAAGACTTTGGGGACAGAACAAGTCATTAGAAATAGAGACTGGGCAACAATTAAATACTGTGTGTACAACACTATACAAAGACCGAGAACAACAAACATACAATGGTCAAAACAATCGTTATATCATATCTGGTTTGCAAACATTTGGATAGGCTAAAATGTAACAAATAATATGCTTTTCATTCTTGCATTTAACATCTGATGCAGAATAAGTATTATTGTTATGTTCAGTATTTAATTTGGGTGGAATTATTCATTCAGATTGTTATTCAACAGAATTACAAAGTGTTCATCAATAATATTCTTGGACTGGAACATTAATTTAGAATTTTGAGGAAGTCAGACAAGGACATTTGTGGATTATATTATTGTGATAGATCAAAAGACTGTTAGCACATCGTCACACTAAAGACAACTGGCTCATTAGAAAATTTAGCACATCGTCACACTAAAGACAACTGGCTCATTATCAAATTTGAGACTACACGCACATCAACACATTCAGATGTTCCAACACGAATTAATAAAATCTCCCATGATGTTGAAATTGTAGATTCTACGCATGTGAAACAGCATCTTCACAGGATGAATCCTCTCAAGCAGAAATATTTGATAAAGGAAATTGAATATTTGTTTCAGAATGATTTTATTGAACCAAGCAAAGTAATTGGAGTTCGCCATGTATATTAGTGCCAAAACCAGATAATAGTTTACCTATGTGCACTGACTACATAACATTGAACAGTGTCACCAAAACAGATTCATTTGCAATACCAACAAACGATGACCGCATTGACAAAACTGGAAATGAAAAATATGTGACCAATTTCGATGTGTAGTGAGAATTTTGGCAAAGTCCACTTACGGAAGAGCAAACGAAATGTTGGCATTTGTATCCGCCGCCTGGACGTTACCAATATAAAGTGATGCCTTTCGGTATGAAAAATTCTCTCTCAACATTCGAGCGTTTAATGAACATGGTGCATCTCATGTAGATAGCTGTGATGCATACAGAGAAGACATCATTATTTACAGTGACGCCTTGAAAGACCACCTGGAAACTATCCGGAAATTTTTCTTCGATTGTATGAGACAAATTTGACAATTAATTGGACTAAATGTGAGTTTTTGCCGAGCTTGTATTACATTTTTAGGAAATAATGTGGAACAAGGTCAAGGTCAACTTGTTAAAGTTAAGGTTTGCTCTTGCAGGAATATAACTTCGGCATTAGGCACATCAAGGGAAAAGGGAATCTGATTGCAGATGCACTTTCACGTAGCTTTGTACTATAGTGATTTGTTTTATATATTTTGTGTCATTCTTAAGGCATCTTTCTTTTCGTTTATGAGGGGAGGTGTTATGTATATCTATATTGTTTTACTTTCATGCATTACTGTATCTATTTTTTTGTTTCAGTTATGTCACGTAGATTGCATAGGATCTGTACATATGTGTTGTCAAGTTTCTAATAATCAACATATTTGCAAGTTTGGAGCTATTTATGGTTGGCTAGTTAAAGTCAAGTGGACGTGTACATGAGTAAGCATTGTGAAATATTAGATGGAATAGTAAGGTCTGTCAAGTAGGGTACATTGCAAAATATAGTCGTAATAGACTCTTGCAGATGTATATATGGAAATAATTGGCTTTGTGATGTAGTTTTTCAGTCAGGCAAGACCTCTCAGGCCCACCTGGGACTCTTGTTAAATAACAGACGTGATCCTGTTTGTAAGGGAATGGAACTAAATGCATACGCAATGCCTTTTACTGATTTGCAGATGCCGCATATGTTAAATTTCAATTTTAAGGAAATTTAAAAAAAAATAAAAATGCATGTGACAATTTATTTTCATTTACTTTGGGTACAATCAATAAATACAGCATCTGATCTTTTTGAAACCAAATCTGTAATTAAATGTGAATAAAATGTATCTACATAATCAGATAATTGAAGTTTTAATTTAGTTTTAACAAAAGAGTCCAACGGGGTTTCATGAACTCAACAGAAGCTGTCTGAGATGAATGTCTAAACCGAGATATTTCACTCTACTTCGCAGATTTTGAAGCTAATAATTATTTTATTTCTAAAATCAATTATCACTACCACTATATATACAAACGTAACATATGTAACTATACGTCTATTTATAAAAATAACTGTGCAGGTTAGGATCCTGCCATCATATCAGCACGGGATGGCTGCCATGATGTGTCCTCGGGTAACTCCATTTGCCTCAGTACAAAATAATCTATTTGTGTTGCTGTGAGGTAAACCATCAAACCAAACCAAATCATGCATGTTTGGAGCATGTGTATCAAAGAGGAATTTATAAAGCGATCCAAACCCATGGCAATAAACTAGCAGCATCATGATTCTTACAATAATAATAATAATAATAATAATAATAATAATAATAATAATAAAGTAGTTCAGTTCTGAATGTCAGTCAAGTTAATCCAACATCATATTTTACATCTTCATTATTGAACTAAATTACCACAGGTAATATTTGTAAACCATATAACAAAAATAAAATGCCAGGTATAACTTTCTGAATGGAAACTAATATCATGGAGATGGAATATGCTAAAGAAAAGAAAAGAATACTGAGGCCAGCATAGGCTATGACGTTAAGACTAAAACTTCTGATTCACAAGTTCGGGAAATATGGTACCTGTACTACTGAGTAGCCCTTTATTTAATAATGGGGTGAACTATTATAATGCAGTCTTTAATATTTCCATTAAAATACAATTTAGTTATTGTCATATATCTTTTTTATCTCTATTTACTTTCTCTCTCCTGAGGAAAAGAAACGAAGAAAAAAATGGGCAAAAGAAGATAAAGATGCACTCTTGACAGTGTTACGTGTGGGCTCGTACAAAAGTAACAAAAGAAAAGCTTTGTACATTTTAACAAAATAATTTATTTCCCTATGAAACAATGTAAAAATAGGAAATAGGACTTACAGTTTTGTGAATGTAATCCAAAATATAATCCTTGAATTGAAAAATATAAGTCCTATCACTAAACAGTTCTAATTGAATCCAGGTTCGAATCTCGATGAAATTCCAATATGGAAGGCGATGACGTCAGATGAGGTCGTTTTACAAATGGCAACAATTCCTCGTTGAAACACAATTTATAATGTTCTGTTTATAATTCCAGAATAAATTTCCACTAAACGTCTTTGTCCCAGAATTTTCATAAAGAAAAGCACTTGTTTTGTTTTCTAGAGAATATGAATTAATAAATCCCAAAAAATAGACGAACTTCAGAACAAGCTGGCAACAACAATAAAGACCTCTTGAGCCCTCAAGGTCTAAAATCCGACTGGACTAATTTACTACCAATTGACTGTTTTAAGCCTCTATTTTAGATCACATGGTGGATCACGTGACAGGCTACGTGATTTATAATTTGAAACAGCGCAATAATAAAAATGCCATTTAGCACGTAGCTAGAATAGCCCTATCTAAGAATCAGATTCCCACACTGAAAATAAATTTTACAAAAAGGCTGTTTACAACTCAGCTAACACGTGGGTCGAAAATGACCTTGGTAATAGCCAATCATTTCCGCTTATTGTTTACGAAATCTATGAGCTAAAAATAGTGCTGAAGTAACTGTTATCATCAAATCGAGTCAAGTTAATTTTCCGAAAAGATATTCAGATCGAATGAAAATAATCATTAGAAACCAATGCAATCTGACAGACTGTTTTAAGATCAATTAAATGCACCATAACTGCCTTGTTACTAGTTTTTATTGCAATTACATTACGTTGTAGAATAATACTCAGGCATATCTTCGCAGATATCCATAGTAAACCTGGTTAAGTAGAATAATGTATTTAATTGCAAAATTCCAATCTAATTTGTATTAGAAGCATAGATACAAATTATTCTTTCATGCGAATAATAATGATATTGTAGGTCTACCTTTCGTATATATGTTCATATTTTGAGCCAATGTCACTTGCCACTCTTTCTTTCGAGGCACTCTCTCTCTCTCTCTCTCTCTCTCTCTCTCTCTCTCTCTCTCTCTCTCTCTGCCAGGAAACATATTTCAAATGCTGTTGTTATGTATATGTAATTTAATTACTTGTGTGTTAGTTTTAAATTCTTTTTTATTTTATTTTTGTTTCATTACATTTTATTGTGCAGCGGTTTGGTCAGCGTTTTGCAGAACGGTTTTTCCGAAGCAGGTCTTGAAATTATGTTATTTTGTCAATAATTGTACTGCCACTCTCAACCAACTATCCAACGATTATTTTTAAATTTTATTCGTCAGCAAAACGCTGACATTAGCAGGCTGGTCGGCGTATTATCACAAAGTTTAATTATATTTAGATTACTTCAGTCCATCTTGCGCAGGTCCATAAGCTTCCGAAACATTTATAAAGACTTTCGAAACATTTTAAACACCATCTGCATAATTAAATATATGAGCCCGAGAACTCAAACTTGTAACTTCACACTTTATTAAAGGTAGATGACACCCACAAATATTACATACCTGCAGGGTGGTATGTATGTATGTATGTATGTATGTATGTATGTATGTATATATGTATGTATGCAGGGTTTAACGGCAGGTCAGCACACTACTGGCTATATGAGTCAAATATAATGTGCTGAACTGACTACTCATCAACGTTGAGAGATTGTATCATTGGTATAAACATCAACACGAGATATTTTATTTCAATAGTTCACTTGTTTACCAACACTGCGAGGACTTATTGTGCGACATGTTTACATACCAGCGTTGAGAGGACTGCACAAATCAGGTGTGTATTCTCTCATTTATAAAGCAATTAGCATTAATCTCAGAAAATTAATAATTACATACTTTTTGCTATAAAGGATATATTTAACAAGTCTTTCCTGTGACAACTGGTACATATTTGAATCAGGTCCTCCTAAGGTATATCTTATAACATAGGTAAATATTGTTTGACACACTTTCTTTACCTGTTATCATATCCTTCTAAGATTTTGGCCTTACCAATATGACCAAAATGTATTACGATATAACTTCAAAAATCACACAAATTCCAATATTTAAATATTTTCACATGTTACTCCACATACATTAGGAGGAAGCATTAGGAGGATATTCTCCTAATGTCAGAGGTCCTCCTAATGTTGGTGTGTAAACATGGGGTTTTCCTCCTACTGTAGGTAATGTGTACCCCCCCTCCCCCCCCACACACACATTGTAGTTTGATTAAATAATTTCTTTGGCAAAGTACGCCACACACTCTGTATTAGATGCAACTCAGTTTCCTGGAAAATGCTGTATATATGGTGATGCAGTTTAACATTT
Organism: Megalonaias nervosa; assembly: GCA_016617855.1. NCBI lineage: Eukaryota > Metazoa > Mollusca > Bivalvia > Unionida > Unionidae > Megalonaias > Megalonaias nervosa. The sequence goes on along the minus strand of JAECUM010094280.1, from coordinate 28,537 downwards.
ATCACAAATGTTAAGAGCCATACAATGCAATTTGTGTTAGTAATGACCTTCTTTTGGGGTTACTTTGTTCTTTTCAAATTCAGAGTTTTAAATAAATTTAACGCATGCAGTTCAGATCTATTTTAAATGAACTAAATATATCTTTTCTATATTTATCCTGAACATTTGTTCATTTCGGAAGGTAAAATGTTTTTCAACTTCTATTTTCTTACAGGTAGAACAAGCTTTAACATCTCTATGTATTGTGCAAGACATCAATATGTTTTTGCTACGAATATTTCTTGTATAATAAATGAAATCGCCAAATTACTCATAATAGCAAAAGAAAAATTTTCTCACTTTGAAAAAACGCAACGAAACAAATAAAATTATTTATAATCCAGTCAGTTTTTCATATATTCCCCCGACCATCTTCTTCCACTCCCACCCTACAAATGTATACACACAAAACACAGGAGATATCCACTGCAAAGAAATGCATTAATATCAAGCACATATTTTCGTGGACTATAAGACAGTATGGTTAAAAAGCCAGTTGCAATATTTAGGACTGACGTGCGTGCCAACATCCTTCCAGAATAAACAGAAAATAACAATTGATGTGTTCCTTGATCATAAATAATAGCACGAAAGCCGTGCAGACATTTATGTTCACTAGTCAAAGCCGGACGTTGCTAAAGCGTATAACAAAGAATGAAAACCAAATGTTCAGAACATCGGTTATCAAAGCGGTTTTATGCATGTATCAGCGGGAGAATCTGACATTATACTTTCTTTTGTTATTAATTCAATATAATTATCAAATGACTTTGATTTCGGAGAAATTATTGCCGTATTTAATACATTTATTTCCACGATTTTCTTGACCTTATAGTAATTTTATTTAATTTTCAAGTTAATGTCTAGGAAATTAAAGCTGATCCTTTCCATAGTCATTTCTCTATTTCAAACAACATCCCAGGCTGGCACCCTCCATCCCCACCTTGAAAGTTCAATAGTGGGTCCCTAATGTTGCCATGTCTTTAATTTGCATTTTCTGTTTCTATAAATAACTAAAGTGCTCATGATTATGTTTTAGTTGCATATTTGTTGGAATAAATCGTATGTTTCTTTCTTTAAATTATCAAACTTAAAGAAGAGTGTCTTATATTTACTACAAGTAACCCTCCTATACATATAAACACACACACACACACACACACACACACACACACACACACACACACACAAACATGATACAGAGGTATTGCAAGTCACCGACAAGAAGACGGAAAATAAATGTTGTTAAATGTTGCTGACAGGAAGAAAATGTAGGTTTTCAGGTTCAAATCTACCCGAATATATCACATTTTGTTACATCTAATACTATTCAAGAATGTACTCAACAACATATCTTAGATCGGTATGCCACCAGGAACAATGGCCCTGTCATTAGTTCCACGTCATTGAAATCATTAAAAATGTCCTGTTGGCATACAGGTCTAAGGTATTTTGTCTTGTATATTCTCAAATCGTATCAGATGTTCAAAAACAGAAATGTGATATATTCCGGTAGATTAGTTCCTTCTAAACCTAAATTCTCTTCCTTTCCGCGGCCCAGACTGGTTAGTGGTCTAAGCGCTTGCCTTTACAAATTACACACACCTGACCTCTGTCCGCTTGGGTTCGAGTCTTTGCTTGGTCAACGTAAGTATATGAGAAATCTTGCTTGTAGGTTATCGTGGACTGGTGGTTCTTCCCTGGGTTTTCCCGGGTTCTTCCTCTGCTAAAATATATTGGCCGCCATGTATAGACTATCATGTGCTCAAAATGGTGTTAAACTCATAAATCCTTTCTTCCTATCCACTTTTAGCATATTTAGTTTATGGATTCATTCTTATTTTAAATTAAATGCTTCTCCAAAATTAACGAAGCAATACAGAACTAAAACAGTTGACATATCAATACAGATGGATTTGCTCCATTGAGCCTTTCTCTCTTTTCTCATTTATTTTAGTGACTAGTGTCATTAGTGTACTTAACCGATTAGAAGCCATCATTTTATCATTTAAAAAAGAATATAGGGTATGTATCCCTAAAGATCTTCTATATTTATTGGTCAATGTAATCATCAAATGGTGAAAGATTTTGGTTTTGGAGAAATCACTGTCGTATTTGATACATTTATTTTCACCATTTTCTTAACCCATTATTATTTTATTTAATGTTATATTTAATGTCTATGAAACTTAAGTTTATCCATTATGAATATCAAAATCTACAGCATAATGATTTCTCTATTAAAAAAATGCCAGGGTTTCCTCCTCATCGCAACCCTTCCTCCGCCCATCCCCAATGTTGCAAAGTCTCATGTACTATCGGAGTGTTGATATATATATATATATATATATATATATATATATATATATATATATATATATATATATAATTATCACACGTAGAATAGAAATTCTTATATATGGTGATAGTCACCCCTCCTACCTCATACACACAACGTACTCATACATACACACGCACAAACACACACATACACGCACACACAAGGACTCATTCATACACACTCACACACACACGAACACACATAGAGAGGAAGAGAGGTATTCAGAGTCACCAACTTGAACCGTCGGGAAGCAGACTGAGAATAAATATTGCTAAAAGTGGTCAACAGGAAGAAATTGTAGCTTTGGTAGGTTCAAATCTACCAGAATATATCCCATTTTGTTAAATCTGTAATGATTCAAGACAGTGCTAACAAATATGTTAGATCGGAATGCCAATGAATAAAAAGACCCTTGCCATTGTTCCCACAACATTGAAATACCAGTAGACTGTTCGGTCGATATCCCGATAGAAGATATTTTGTCTAGTATATTCTCAGATCCTATCTGATGTTCACAAAGAAATGTGATATTTTCCGGTAGATTATATTTTTCTAAACCTTAATTTTCCTCATGACAGGCACGTTATGGCATATTTCTTTCTGGATCCTTTCCGAAAGTGAATAGGAATACCTTGAGGGTGTAAAATGCTTCAACAGACAGGAGAGAATAAATATCAAACTGTACAGGATTATTAATTTTATTATATAAAATCACGTTGATTTTTAATTTCCTTCTCATAATGTAAGTTGATTTTGGAAGGACTAATGCCTCTAAATCGGCCTAAGATATACGTATGTTATGAAAACATGATACCATGATGAAGCAACTATTCACATTTCATCCGAACTTTTAACTCTTTGGAAAACCCCAAAACTGATCAAATAAGGGAATTGGTCAGATTAAAGAATAATCTTGAATCTGCAGCAAAAATTGTAAAAAGTTATTCGAATAGGGAAGACTATCCTTAAAGACTTTAAGGATCGAAATTCCCGCAAAAACTAACCAACTGATTCCCAATTTGGTAACTTTGAAACTTTTGCACAAACCACTTGCGTAGACAAGATAAACAAAGCAGGCATGCTGTTATGCATTTATATAACGTACATACTATATTAACACTTGTAGAAACTTTTGTTTGCTTTAGAACCTTTTGGACTAATGTTTGTGTGGGTTCCGGGAATACGTACGTTATCTTTGCAATGTTTAGTTGTAGATTTGGACATATTTAACGTTTATATCATGACGTTAAACAACAACGTTGAAGCAATATTCCAGCAAGTTTACCAAATATTGACACAACGTACAAAATAAAAAATAATGCAGACACACCCACATATCGACCTAATAATTAATTCTCATCCGTACACACAGTTAATCTGGATGCCAATGTTGGTGTGTCTGCTACGCACGGATGCCTATACCACCGTCACCGTACCATCCCTGTTTTGGTGATGTGTCATGGTCGTGATGGTATAGGAGCCAGTGCTTACAGGCAAAGCGATGGGTGCCATTAATCCGTGGACCTGGAGTAATATCAGTGTGGGCGTTTTGCCTTTTCAGCACCTTCGTGGCCCTTCCATCCGTTCTCGCCTCTACCCTCCATGACAACTTAACCCATAAGAGACCGCTGCATGTTGATCACTTTTTATGTTTTCCACGGGGGTGCAAGCACCCCAAAACACACGTGACGTGAGTGAGCCAGTCATGGAGGTAGAGTCTTGTACAGATGGAAGTGCCTCAATGGGTTTCCAAAGAATGGCAAAACACCAACCTTTGATAATACTATGTGATTGTAGAAACAAATCCCGCAGAGTGTACTTATTCAGGCAAGCACATGGTAACGAGCAATACACACACTGCGAGCCCAATGAATGAATGTATGTACTGATTATTACTATGCTATATCAACAAAGGCCCTGTATTGATTTTACTCCACAGCAATGCTACATAGTGCGGTATAATTTGTATAGCATGATTTTGTACTGATAAAGAGGTAAATATATAGCAGAATTGTGAATATTTTAGTATTGAAGAATTGCTTGTGGTGGTTTATACATAAATGTCAAACAGTAGCCAGGCCATTGATTGCCAAAGTATACTGAAAAAAATTAATTCTCAAACAGTGGCAGAATCTTGCCAAATGATCGCAATATCAAAAATGTGACGGATAAACTGAGATCGCTGTATCGTTTAAATGCATCATACAGGTCTATTAAGGAAACACAAATGATGTTGAATGCAGTCTCCAAAACCAATGCAGCACACGTTGATCAGCTGGTTAATCTGGGAGTGACCTTAGAAATAGAACGAAAAATACTTGGGCAGACTTTTGAGGCAAATAATACTAAAAGTAATTTGCAGAATATCGTGCATGAAAGAGTAAACCCGCAAAATATAAATAACTAGCCAATGCGTCTGAAGCAAGTGACGTTTTTGACGAGGTCAGTGTCGAAGATGTTCAGAGCAGGCTAACTAAAGAAATGCTTTTGGGCCATAAATATAAGAATAGCATGCGAACACACTACTTGTTACATGATATTCTACAAAAGGCGTTATAAGTACGAAGAAGAACTGCAGCGCACAGACTGCAATTTCCAAAAGCAAAAAACGATTGAGGAAATTTACCAGCTCCCTAAGAAATGTGATGTTATTGGATTCTAACGCACGGAGTGTGGCCCATCTCGGATTGGCGCAGTACTCTGTCGTGATGGGTCATTCGAACTAATTTGGGCTGACATGGCACTGGAATTTATCTTATTTACATTTGCAAAAGACTTTGATGATCCTAATAATAACGAGCTATTTTATCTGAGAAATCCTGATCTAAAACTCGAGATACCATAATGTCGCATGATGGAGTCGATGATTCTTTTTGTCGACCAGGTCGTGTAATCAGTGTACTACCTGGTGTAGAAAAGGAGATGATAGAGCGGCGACGGACACATCTGCGCTATGAACAAGGTTAATGCAATTAGAAATGCTTGCGTGTATGAATAGGAAGCTCCATGGCATTGGGACAAAACAACTGTATTAGCTGCCTGCTTTGGAAAACACGAACTCTCTGGCAGCAAATGCCATTATCAGTATTGTAAAACACATACGCAGGTGTTACGTGATGGCCTAGGTGAAAGGCCCTGCTTTAAATGTGGCATTGACGTCGAATCAAGTAATCAACTTTGCCAGCCTTGTGGATCTGTTTGTGACTGCTATAAAGCGCGCAGAAATAAATCAAAACCACAAACACATGTGGCTGAACAAGCACAAATAAGTGCAAAAATACTCAGAAATACATGAAATAATGGCCATGATTGCTCCTGATGAAATACAAAACATAAAAGAAGCCATCAACAGAATTTCACAATTAGAAAGACGCTTCACCCTCCATTTATGATAAACATGCCTACTGTACCACAGCTAAAACAGATCGCGCGACAGCATGGAATATACATACCAAGTCCTATGAGAAAGGTTGACATACTTGAATTATTGAGACCAATATTTGTACTTAATCCATTATCGGTTATCACTGCAGTAACAGCAACAACAAAAACACTAATTGCAAACAAAACAACGGTACAGCAATTAAGACAATCTGAATATGAATACAATAGCCGAATACCCAGTGGTGCAAGAAAAGCTGACATCCTTGCGATTTAGATGTGTATGAACAAAACCGTCGTCTTCGTCTCGCATCTGCTATTGCTACTGAAGTAGATGAGTATGTTCGTGCAAAGACACAGCAATCACAATTACCCGAATCTAAATTTCAAAAACGTAGTGGTTAATAAACTTCAGGCAAAGACTCTCAACAACCTTTGGCAAATGTGATTCCTAGAATCGTAGCGGTGTTGCAAAACTTTGGCCATGCTGGGGTTAAAACAGACATTGTCCTTAGTGTTCATCTGGTTATGACACTTAGTCATGACAAGGATGGATTTAAAACTACTACACTGTGAATTTACAGTAGTACCAGCGTAATCCTAAACCGTTAAGACAGCAGCCCCATCAGTGGTGAAATTGGAAGATGCATTTAAAAGATTTCCCGAAACGCTGGAGAAGCACACCAATACAGGATTCTCAAAAGATGTGCGTACGACGAGGGACATCTCTCACCGAATCAACCGTGTCGTGGATCCAGTTACATAACAACACCAAACTGGGTTCCGCCTAGGTCAGTTATAAACTTAAAAAAAAATTGACAACATATGTTCTAAATGGATATTTTGTCGGCGCTATATCCAGACAGTGATAATCAAGTCTTGACCGAGAATATCAACAATACATGGGTGAAAGCAACTTTGTTGATATTTAATGTTCCGTGCAGGTTACCAAAGGTATACTAAACAAATCTGAAACAATTAACCCAAGTATTTTTGTTAATGTGTTCAGTAATGACAAAGGCATTATCCGCTGACATTATCGCCCCATAGACAATACGGACGAACCCAGACTGAGTTGCTGCTGAGTGAAATGAAAGAATCAGAATCGATATTGCACTATGTATAGATAAAGAGTCTTGCTCTGCTACTTAACCGACATACTAAGTATCATACCAATAAAAATCCATGCAGACGTTGCATGCATGTATTTAAAACTCAGGAACTGTTCACCAGTTATAATATTTACTGTAGTGGTATCAGTTAAAAACCTCAGAGCACAATCATGCCGGAGCCCGGTAAAAACACTATCAAATTTACTGAAGCACAACGAAAGATGAAAGTCCCGTCTATCATCTACGCGAATTTTGAATACCTGAATGTTTCAATGGCAGACGCTCATGCTCCCATCTCTAATAATGATTATGTCGATCAGACTGTGCAAATCGATGAACAAGTCCCATGCGGGTTTTGTTATGTAGCAGTTCGATCTGATGGATGTAATGGTGCAATATTGTGTAAAATAATGTATCTGTAGTATAATTTCAAAGTGCTTTCTTTCGTAATCAGCGTGACACATAAACGTTAAGACTGATATATTGGCTAGTCCCGCAATAAATTATTGCTTACTAGGGATAGAATCTGCTCTTCTTGGGGCATGAATTAAATTTTAATTAGGACTCTCTCGCGTAACAGCTAAGTACGTACATGAATGCAATGTTAACGCAACGTCATAACAGTAAAATGTCCAGAGTGATATGAACTAACGGGAAAAGTTTAGAATATTGTGATCCATTTGAAACAGTAGTCTAAGATGATATTTTCCAGAATAGCTATTAATAAAGGCGAACTAGATATGATTATTCTAACTTCGATGGGAGTGATCAAGATTTTAGGCGGTTAAAGTAGTAATCCTGACTGGCAACGCTAAGCGAGGGGAGTGTGCTCTCAGACGGAATTCAGAGGTTTTAAAATAGTTCCCCTTGTAGAATTAATCAGTTTAAGTTTCTGTGAGACGCCGAGAAGTTGATTCCGAGGAAAAATAGCAAGTATAATTCCTTGTTAAATAAACCGTCTTAAGGACGAGTGTTGCAAAGTTGAGGATACGGAAAGAGACATTTCATCCGCATAGGAAGGTGAAAATCTCGAATAAAGCACAAGGTTAGCCTCGATTACATACGATGTGTTCATTGATGTAAGTTTGCAATTGTTGAATCAATTCATTTGAAAATTCATACTTCAATTTTTCATTGAGTTCAGCAATGTTTAGTTATATGAATGAGTTCCGATTTAGTTTTTTGTATGTACAAGAAATCACGTATAGTAAGATTTCATGCGTTTTTTTATGTGAATATGTAAATTAGCTGTCTTATATGATTTGTATAATTTATGCTGAGGAATATTTTTTCTGTATCTGAAAATGTATGTCATTGAAGCGCTAATTAGCAAAATAGCATAGTTAGGACAAGGAGTGAAGTCCATTAATTCGTGTGTAATTAAGTTGTGAATATTCTTCAACCAAGAATTGAGTAGTGTGTCGACTGATAGGTCAGCTGGTAAATTTATGGCCACAGCGGGGCCAATATAATATCAGAGGGGGCTAATTATTTCATGGTACTCAGATAAGTATGTGTTAACCGATAACAAGGCATCGATTTATGATCATAAGGTCGTGAGTGTGTATTAAGTGCAAAAGGCCATAGCTAGTTCTGTTGATTTCCGATAGACGATACCTGATGCAAGAGAGTGGGAATATTTGTTGATCCCAGGAGAAAGACAAACCTGATAATATATTTAGGTTAGATGCTATATTTTGTTTTTAAAGGAAGAGAAAAGAGCTCTACACACGCCTGAATTGTGGGAAAAAGAGCACAGTCTGCAACCAAGAGGATGATGACCTGATTAGGCTAAAAGAGAGAGAGAGAGAGAGAGAGAGAGAGAGAGAGAGAGAGAGAGAGGGGGGGGTCATCTGGTGAAATTGTTAATATCAATAACAGAAAGGCTAATTGAAAGTCGCATAATTTTGTAACTAAGTTTCTGAGAGAAAGTGAATTATTTACATGCCATGTTTAATTTAATTTTATTTATGTAATTGATTAAATTGTTGTATTTTACATACGGGGCCTTGAGTTATTCTATTATATATCTCTGAACAGTTCTCTGTTATTCCGTCCATTAAATTCATTATGTATGTTATTAATTACTCGATCGGGGCAATAACACCGTGTTCGATCATCTCCTAGATAACGATAACCTAGAACCCTAAGGTGTAGGGGTCATCTCACACACATCTTCTCCACCCCCTGACAAAGTGGGTCGTTCGTCACGGGATCTTGAACATTTTATTCAAGTACAGAAACTGAGCAAATATATAACAGAACGTGATTATCCAAATAGTCAATTATATTATATATAATTCTGGCTGATTTGCTTTGCAACATTGTTCAAGCATTTACTTTAAGAAAGGTTGATTACCCATCACACCCCACGTGCCAAAATCCTGCCAGGATCTCCAAAAATTAACAATTGATGTATTTCTTAATCATAAATAATCAAAAAACAGCCATGCAGACAGTTTGTACATTAGCAATAACCATATGTTGCCACAGCGTATAATTGAGGACAAAAACTAAAATGTTCAGAACATACGGTTTTTGTTACTGTCAGGGACGGGTCTCGGGGGGTGGGTTGGGTGGGTTTATGCACCTTTTGTTACTGATTCGATATAGGTTGCTAGATTTGTGGCTTAGAGATAGTATTGCCGTATTTGATGCGTTTTATTTCCTCGATTTTCTTGACTCCATCTTAATTTTATATTTCATGTATTTGAAACTAAAGTTGATCCTTTATCAATGACCATAAACCATAGAAATTTCACTATTTTAAAATATTCTAGCCTCCCCCCACCGAAGTTCAATAATTGGTCCCTCATATTGCGGTGTCTTTTATGTGCGATGTGCTCTCGTGTGCATGTGTGTGTCTATATATATATATATATATATATATATATATATATATATATATATATATATATATATATATATATGCACGTTCTGTTTTTTAAATGACTAATACTTGTGAGGACCTTGACATATGACTACATTTTGAGGACCATAAGAAGGAATGAAAGTATAGGTTAGAAATTTGAAAGTAAACTTAACTGCAACCCAGGCTATATCTGTATCACTTCTTTTTCGTCGTATACTTCTCTAAACATTATGAGGACTACTCTTTCTTTACCATCATTTTGATGACGTCATTGTGAGAACTAATTACACACAACCAAAGACTACCATCAAACTGAGAACCTGAATATTTTTTTCTCTTATTGCGCCTGTCCTGCAAAAACATGAAAATATATTTATTTAAAAGCTTAGGAACTAATTTATCTGCAATTAAAGCTTTAGACAGACAGATACACGAGCTTAAATGTTCAAATCATATAAAAATATAAGTTCAAGTTATTTTGCCGAAAACAACACCTAAGGCACTGTTTTGCAACTTCGTGACCTATTTTAATGACACAGTCAAAACTTACCATGAAGCTGGGAAATGAGAAATATCATTATAACAAAAATTTGCGTCAAGTCTAGACAGTGCACAATAAAAACTTAAGAATATCAAACATATCTAAATTGTCAATTCATCTATTAAAAATAAAAAATGAGATTTTTACAAATTTAGGTTGACACCAAAGCAACACAAATGTCATTAGTCAGTTTGCCCATGGCAAATTCACAGAAACTGAAGTTGCCTTTGGGAGATTTCCGCTTGACCCATTATATGACAATATATCACAACTAAAGTTTAAACATTAGGAAGAATAAAACGGGAAGTTAAGGAAATTGCGTTACATTCGTTTTACAGTTGCTTTTTTCCCTTTTTTCTTTGTTTATGCCTTAAAACCATATGCCCATAATTAAAGTTATCAAAAAGATGTGTGTAAATGGTAAATGAAAATAAATGTATACGCGAGAAGGAAAGGAAGGGTGTATATATAGATAAATATATTATGGTTTTGAAATAGCTAGAATTGAGAAAGAGAGTATAGAGAGAAGGGGGGAGGGTTAAGTAAAATACATTGAACTGAAACATTAAATATTTTTCTTCGAAAGGGTTCATTTGATTTGCTTTTGGAAACGTTGTTAAATTCACTTTTCTATGCCTAGATATGCTACCAGATCAATATGTACAGTAATGAAAGCTAGACTTCAGGAAATATTATTTTTTCTTTAAACTAAATGATTTGAGAAAACTGACATCCATTTGCTTAGCAATCATCTAGTCACCTTGAAGTCGGCGACATGTATTTAAACTATCTCTGACGAGCTGACTTTTGAGAAAGAGTTTAGAACACTTATTTTTATTTGTTTACTTCTTTTCCACACAACAAATAGTTATCAGCCTGCTGTAATTTGTATGCAAACAATCAGACAATAGATGATAAACACCGATTGGGTTGCTAGTGTTTAGGTCGATTGATTAGGCATTTAAAGAAACAGAAATGGCTATGATCATTATGGATAAGTGCCTTATTAAGCATTACCTGTAGAATAAATATCACTCGAGTTACAGTATTAACATATACATGTATTATCTAATTACCTTCAAATCGGCGACATGCATCAAAATAATCTTTGAAAAGCCGATTGTTTAGAGTCTGGAAGTACGGCATATAATGCAGCCCGCAAACTTTCCATGGCTGGTTTAGGGCTTGAAGTACATGAATCCCATATATATATATATATATATATATATATATATATATATATATATATATATATATATATATGCTGTATCAATCTTATACCACGAGATGTAAAAATGTTTTATTAAAAGAAAAAGAGGCTTGCCGAATTTCCTTTTAATGAAAAATATTTACGAGTGGTATATCATTGATACAGCCTACATACTGTACATATATTTTATTTATATCACATGCAAATGCAAATATTTGCCCTTTGAATGGAGTTTAATATTGACTACAGGCAACTGAGTATTGGCCGAGTGAATGAACTCCTCACATCCCTACCGAGTCTATCCGATACAAAATGCAGTCTGTGCCTTTTGTTGCTATTTACAGTCACCTTTTCTATTTGATAAATTGATTGTTTTCTTTTTTCGACTTTTTATTTTTTTCACACCCATTAAATCAATATAAGACACACTTATGATTTAAACATGAAAGATATTTATAATGAAGAAAGTAGAGCACTACAAACACATGATTAGCTCAATCATTGACATGAATGCTCAGCCCTTCACGTACCAGCGCATGGAAATTAGTGTGGAACAGAAACTAAGTGAAATGACGGACAAACAAGAGGTAATTAAAATATTTTAATATATTTACAGTTGATCTAAGTCATTATTCTGCTTTAATAACAGTACTCCCGACCATAAAATTCTCTCTCTCTCCCTCTCTCTCTCTCTCTCTCTCTCTCTCTCTCTCTCTCTCTCTCTCTCTCTCTCTCACTTCCTTTGGTCGGTTTGAATTAACTTTTACCATCATTCATAGATCCAGGGAGATCGTCGTATGACACAAGTGTAAATCCTCGATGCTCTCCTTTTCATGACTTTTCGCCGGTATCTTGCTACGATGGTCCAGAGAGAGAGAGAGAGAGAGAGAGAGAGAGAGAGAGAGAGAGAGAGAGAGAAGGATCGGGCCTTTAGACATTTTCATATTTAATTAATAATAATCGATTTTAGAACATTATAATAGGTTCAAGAAGCAACAACTAAATATTAAATACATCACAGTATGGACCGCTCCGGTAGCCTAGTGATTAAAGCTTCCGTGTCGGATGCGGGAGGTCGCGGGTTCGAACCGCGGCCGAGTTAAACCAAAGACTTATAAAAATGGTACTGATGCCTCGCTAGGCGCTCAGCATTAAGAGGTAAGTGTTAGGACTGGTCGACCTGGTGTCAGGATAATATGACTGGCGGGGACATCGTGCTACATGTTTGCGGCATTGTGCCCCAGTGCAAGACATCACTATAAACTGCCACTCAGCACATATCGTAGCAATATTACTGAAAAATTGTTAAAGCTACGTTAAAAATCCAGATCACACACACACACACACACACACACACACACACACACACACACACACACACATTACATGTATGTGTACCACGTAACCGAGACATTTATCGTATAATGTCGACAGGGTTTGCAACTTTCTATTTTTGATTATATAAATCCCAAGGCAAGTGCACACATACCGTTACAACGAACCATATTCTTGTAGATTACTTGGTCTAAGTTCAATTTCGAGGTTTTCATCCAGCCCAAACTATTTTTCTCTCTCACACCAGGTTTCTGAGTATTTTGTCCCTTATGCATGAGAGGGGAGGGGGAACGGAAAGCAGAAATGATTGCGATGAAATTGTGTACCATATTAAATTCATTTCGAAAACGGGGATTATTAATACTTTTTATGCTTATTTTCATACGTCACTAGTGATTAATGAGTGGACAGCACAGAGTTGCAAGGGCGCCGTTGCAAGAATGTTTATATATGCGTATTATTGAGTCATGGGAGGATCCCAATTTGATATAGCAACAGTACTGGTATATCAAATTGCTTTATATCAACACTTTAAAAGCAATGTTATATATATATATATATATATATATATATATATATATATATATATATATATATATATATATATATATATATATATATATATATATATATGGACCATTATGTAAAAGAAGATTGCGATATATGTAATCATACATAAAGGTGATGATATATGTACTTTTGGGAGATCGCAAAGTATGAAAATTGCAGAATTACGAACTGTACACGACATCTCTTAATTTTTTCGCCTTGCCGCGGGATAATGCCCGAGACCAATGTGAACCTCTTCCTGGCATCAGGCAAGTAGATTTTGAAAGCCCTAATAACAATAATACGAGGGTCTATTATTCTGCATCAAACTGAGGACTTGTACTAGTAACTGATGACGAGATTTACAACTATAACAATTGTACGAGATGGGTGAGGAGGAGAGCATAAAATCAGATTCAGTTATTTTTTTATTCCTACTTTTTGAACATCTGACATTATCAATAATCAATTGTTTAATATATTGCATTGAAACAGCTTTAGATCACATATCGTAACAAGTTCATGATCCCTCCTCCAAAAAAATCAAACTAACAGGACCAAAGCTACACTGTTGTGTCCATATTAGACATCAGATCAGCACCATTTTTGTTTAGAACAAACTAGACATCATAAGTCTTTCCGTGAAGACCCAATGGCTGTATAGCGTTCTATTATAGGGGTAGCAAGATGCCTACCTTGGTGGCCATACTTAACATCAGGTCAGCATCATTTTAATTTAGGACCAAGACATTACAATAAGCCTGTTGGTGAGAACCTCATATTGGTGCGACTATCCATTCAGGAGTAGCGAGAATGATATTTTCAAGATGGATGCTGTGTTGTCCATGTTGAATGTTTGAATGGCATCATTTTAATTTAGAACCAATTAGACTATGTGTGGTAAACTTTCATGGCAATCCTCACGGTCAAGTCGTGCCAGCAGATAATGCTTCTTTACACTGTGTTATCTTCACATTTTTGTATGATAAATCCAATGAGCATAGTTCACTTAAAGTGATCATGCATGTGAATATCTGAACAATTTCATTGGATTTTATTGTAACATACCACCGTGGGAACAAGGCATTACCTGAGAAGAATATGACAAGTGCTAGTGATTCCCCTCCTCATTGCTCTAAATTATACACCAATCATTTATGGACTAAGGAGAGGAGCGGAATTCTGTACAGTTGTAAATTCCCATTCACTTTCTCAGTTCTCCTTGATCAAAGATATGCTCTATTTCAGTATGAAATACATTTTAGACCAATGGTAGCAGGGGAACCCCATATAGCTGTAAACTTCAGTTTCCTTTTCGCTGTTCTCAAATGATGCATTGTTACGTTGGTATTTTGCAATAAAAGCAAAACTGGTGGTCGTTTGTCCTTGTACATATTATACAGGTGGTACAATGCAAGAATTGTTTCTCTTAATATAAATGTGGGAAGTAGCCGAGACCCTAGATACCGCTGACATATAAAAGCACAACTTTGAAAACATGTAACAACGCTTGTGATGTATATTTAATTTGTATTTTGTTGGCCTTTATCCATGCTTATTTGTAAAGTATATCTAAATTGCGAGATTACACTTGGTCAGTAATAGAGTTTAATGCCTACCTGACAAAACTCTTATTTTTCTGTAAACAATATAATACATAGCTAATATTCTTGTATGATTTTAATTATATATTAAGATCATTATTACTGGAGGTAAACATATTTACTTAAGTTTGAATTTAGGACACTGGTGTTCCTCTTGATAATTCCTAGTGTACCTGCTGCATTACATGTTCTTAACTAAAGTTTTAGTAAGAGACCTAACCTTGTTTAAAACTTAAAATATTCTGAAAATAACCTTCAACCTGCATCTGTTATTAATTTTTTTTTACAATTTGAGAAGTAAACAGAACTTCTTCATTGCATGTCTTAACATCAGTTTTTGAGGACTCAATTTAGGTTGCGTTTCAGTTAATATTTCAGAGGATTAATTTCTTTAAATTATTCACTGGAATTTCAAGGTGCTCATTATTACTTCTTGGACTACATTGCTATTTTGGAATTGTACTGAATTCATTCAAATACGTTTTGGATTATATCATTGTGATACATGAAGACTGTTGGCACATTAGCACATTCGAGGCTTCTGACATATCATCAAGTTCAATATTGGAATTTGTTCGGATCACGGCTGGAATTCATTTGAAGAAGAGAAAGACAAATACAATTGCAAAAAGAGTGAGTTGCAGAAAGAGGAGAGAGAGAGAGAGAGAGACAGAGAGACAGAGAGAGAGAGACAGAGAGAGAGAGATAGAAAGAGAAGATGTGCAAATGGAGTGTGTGTGTGTGTGTGTGTGGATATTTAACGTAGCTTTAACAATTTTTCAGTCATATCGGTACGATGTCTGCAGTGTGGCAGTATATAGTGATGTCTAGCACTGAGGCATCATGCCGCTGTCCCTCCCAGTCACATTATCCTAACATCAGGCCAACCAGTCCCAACACTAACCACTTTTGCTGAGCATCTAGCGAAGCAGCTGTTAGTACCATTTTTATGTCTTTGGTATGACTCGTCTGGGGTTCGAACCAGCGACCTCTCGCATCCGGGACGGAAGCTCTAACCGCTAGGCCACCGGAGTGGTCGATAGGCAAATGGAAATAAAAAAGTAGAGATGGAAATACAGTGAGAAAAAGAAAAAGGGGAAATGCAATTTAGATTTAAAAATTAGAACTGAAAAGTGAAAAGCAACCCCTCCCTTTACATATAAGCTCGTGTTTTGATGCTATCATAAATAATAGGTTAGTACGAATTTGTAGAGAAGAGGAAGTAGATCAATATGGCCAAGAGAGCATTGGAATATATTTTTACAAACTGTACTTACTGGCAAAGCTAATAAAATCCCCACTTCACGGTCATTACAACAAAGTGTTAATTATGATGTGGTTAAGGAATGTATCGTGAGGGGTTATGAGTTGGTACCTAACGTATATCAACACATATTAGGAATTTCAAAATGGAAACTGGACAGAACCATGTCGACTTTGCAAGAGAAAAAGAACAAATACTGGATAGGTGGTGCTCGGTCAAAAAGGTTGATCAAGATTAAGATAACCTCAGACAGCTTATATTAGTCAGCTTATATTAGTTGAAAGGTTCAAGAATTGTGTCCATAGTGACATCAAGACCTAGAGTGGCGAGTAAAAGGTTGAAACGTTAGAAAATGCTGCTCATACAGCTGATGATTATTCCTTGACTCAAAAGTTTCTTTTGTTTGTAAGTCTTCTTCTCAGCAGTTTTCTGGTAAAAATCATCTCAGTCTCGTATCAGTACCCTCAAGTCTCAGTCTGGCACATGTTTTAGATATCATACTTATGACAAGATAGATAAGGAATTTTTATCTCTTCCTATGTGCACTTATTGCAACAAGAAAGTGCATGTTATTTCTGATTGCTACAGATTGAACAATAAGCAACATAATAAAGACAGACTTTCCACATGCTCTTATTTTAAAAGGTCAAGGTCACATTCCTGTATTGAAAGCAAAAAATTTGTTGAATCAAACAGATCAGTCTGATGTTATTATTGAAAATTATAAGCCATTCGTCATGAAAGGTTATATATCACCTGTGGGCAATTCTGCCAAACCTATCCCTATTAAAATATTAAGGGACACAGTAGCTTCTCAGAGTCTTTTATTATCAGGCACATTGTCCGTATCTGTGAGAAAATCTAGTCAGAGTGTTCTTATTCAGGACGTAAAGTTCGGCTTAATTTTTCCTCTCCAGTGTAGCGAACTCATGTCCATTGGATTACGAAACACAGTGATCCACCTACTGAGCTGCTATGGCCACCTACCCAATAATGTTTGAAACCAAAGTATTAAAAAGAAATAACAGTAGGAAGTTGAGAAGAAAAAGAAAAAGATTAAATTATTAAATTGTATTATAATTTAATTAAGCCATCCAGGTAAGCATGTATGAATATGACACATATTTCACTGCATACAGTAAATGAATATAATCATCATCTCCACAAAACCGTTTAATATAAAAGATGCGACCCAAAGAAAGTCATTTCAGTCAATTTGTATGTCATTATTGAATAAATACAAGAAACTGGCCACAGCCTGCATGTTGAGCCCACTCATGAACAATATTCAAAATGTTGGTTACAATGGTATTAAAGTGAAAGAAAGTAAGAAACTGTACCATTGAGGGTAATCTAGGGTGTTGACAGATGAACGAAAGGACATCAACTTCCATCTAAGATGGAGGAGTCTTGAAATAATGGCATCACAAGAAGACATATGCAATACTACTGCATTGTTACATGAAAACATCATCTTAGTAATCTTTACTGTCTGCATGAAAAATCTCTATTATAATCAGACAAGGTAGTTCCTTCCAAACTTAATGAAACGTCAAACTGTCAATTTTTGTTTGGAAGGAACATCAAGAATCAAGACAATTTCCATTGTAAAGTCCAAATGTATTTGAGTAATTCAAATAATTTCATCTTTACTTATTCAGATAAAGAAGCAAACAAAATTTAAGTTATCTGTGATATAATACCAATTAGATTTTTTTCCCCGAAGTCCAAAAGACTGATAAAAACTAGAAGTGGGCAGCAGATCTTTGAGCACACTAAAACCAGGTACTAAAATACAAGTCAAGAATATAGATGTGACATAATCTCGTTGAATGACATTTTAAACATCTGACAAACAGACCTGTTGCATAAACTAGATTCATCTGAAAGATGTTTAATAAGTTTTGCCTTCAGAATATTCAGACAAACTTAAGCTGGAGCAATAAAATTGTACTAGACTTGCATTTAAGGTCTGCAATGTCCCATTTAAAAACTGCTGTATATTCTTACCAAAGTATACTGTAATGAACATTACCTCCATTATGAATTTACAATGTAATTACTATGCATCATTTCCTAGATGATAGGTCTGCTTTATGTATGGTAATATGTATAATGTACTTATCTAGGACACGTCTTTCAGTGTTTAGCAAGTGAATTTTGTTACCTGCATCGCGTATTGGAACACGATGACTCACAAATGTTTTGACACCATGTGATAAACAGATTCGGTATGTATTGTAACCTTGTATGATTATTTTGTGCATATTTTACGTGTTAGTCATAGCAGTATAGTGAAATTACCTTGCATCATGTATAATGCCACCAGGACATGGTCAATTTATTCCATAATTCTAATGTTTTGCTGTGCACTCACTGCTAATACATACTAATCCGCCATTTGCACTCTTTTGGTCAGCGAGCGCTATGGAATCTGATTGGCTATTGGTCACATGACCTTTTTCATACATAGCACCACGTACATGTAATGTAGAGCTTCATTGTTATCTTGTCCAGCGTTCGGAGCAGACGGTAGTAAAGCATCGGGTGACGTTGTAACCATTTCATCCATTCTATAATGTCTCAAGCTATGTTAGACAAACATAGTCAAGTTGCAATGGTTAGTACCTAATGAAATTTGATATGCTTGTTTTGATATTACGGGGAATTCCAGAATTTATTTATTATTCATGAGGTGACGTCTGCTACCATATTGGTTTAAAGGATTTCACCTTCGGTGAATTATCACCGCGATTAACCTATGTAAGTGAAGGCGAGTGATCTTACAATCTATATAATCCTGGGAAACATACATATTGTTCCCTCAGGAACTGATATGTAAGTAGATTAATGTTAAGTCGCTACTAAACCGTCACTCTTCACCTTCGTTAGAAGGCGAACTTGCGTTGCACCTTCACCTTACGATACTCAGCACTTTCAGCTCCTGAAGGTTAATACTTCACCTTCACCTCATTCACCGCCACGACTTAAGCAACTCTTTCTTGTACTTCCATAACGTGAATTCTATGTGATATAAATCATTACAATTATATTCTGAAATCCACTCAGAGGTGGAGAAGGTGCAATTATATTTGAAGCTTCATTGCACCTTCCCCCACGGGAGTCGATCACCTTTGTCTTCCGTGATTCTCTGGCTTACATAAGTTTGGTATTAAATCTTAAATGTTTATGTATATGTAACTGTATTGACATTCAGTAATTGCATGTTCACCCGCTCTTGTACTTAAGGTAACTTACAAATAAATAATTTCGATGTTGATTCTATACGGTCTTGTATTATTCGTTCTAATCAAAAGCTAGACAGGAGGACCCAAAAATGTTGTAGCCCGGATACGGCGTTACAATTGGTGGCAGCGAAGTGGGATTATAAATTCTGTATTCTAGTGGTTAGATAGAATTTTAATTTGATATTTGTCTTATTTGCTATAAAGCAACCAGACAGTATTTTATCCCTATTTTAATGATAAATATTTCACCAAAATGGATGATTCAGGAGAAGTTGTGTTTAACCCAAACTCGCTGCCATCTTCAGATGAGGTAGACGAAGGAAATAGCAATGATTATTCATTTGTCGACGAAGCAGACGAAAGTTTGCCATTGGTCGTGACTGGTCTCAGTGCAGACGTACTAAATAATGAATTGACCTTGATGAAAGATGAAATATGTAACAGTGTTAAGGAAATACAACAAAACACTTTTAAAAATTTATGTGAGGTCAAAAATCAGTTAGCTGAGCAGATAAATCAGCTGAGACAAGATTTCGGCTATCAAATTAAAAAAATCGGAATAAAAATTGAATGCACAGGGAAGTCATTCTGCAACAACTACACTAGGGCGCTCTTCAGTACAATGTGAAAACGTCAATATTCCAGTTGATCATGCATCTGGTATAAATATGAATCAAAATCAAGATTTCCATTATTCAATGTCTGAAAGGCCAAACAAGGCTAATAAACAAAATTTGCAAATGAAACCTCAGCAGTACGATGGAAGCGAGGATTTGGATGAATACCTTGCACATTTTCAGAGTTTGGCGGAGATAAATAAGTGGGATTATACAGCCATGTCACTTTACCTGGCAAGTAGCCTCAAGGGCAGCTCACGCGCTTTGTTGAACGAACTTAGCGAATTTCAGCGACGTGACTGCGACACACTCGTACATGCGTTGAATACCCGGTATGGATCGGTTAATAGGGCAGAAATGTACCGAGCACAACTGCAAACTCGAGTTCGGGGTAAGGACGAATTTATGCCGGAATTAGCTCAGTCAATAAAAAGTTGACGCGACAGGCCTATCCAGGAGCTAGTTCAACTATTACCGATATTCTTTCACTCGATCATTTTATCGATGCTATAGCTGAGTCTGACACAAGACTGAGGTTGCGAGAAGCGCGACCGAAGGACATAAACGAAGCTGAAACATTCGCCGTTAGATTAGAGACTCATTGATTAGCGGACCGCCAACGTGGACGTTCTGTCCGACTTGTGGATAAAAGTAATATCTCTGATACAGAAAGTTTATCTGACACAAAAGGGGAAACGGTGGATGATAACATCTGCAGCATGCTTCATAAAGAATTTGACTCTTTCAAATAAGAAATGGGAAATTTAGTCAAAGAAATAAGAAATTTGGCAAATCCATACAAATACAACAAGCAGTTTAGCCACGACAAAAACAACTCGCAGCCCCCGAATCAAAACTGAGGAGATTATCGGGAAAACGGGCAATTGGAAATGGCGTAATCAAAACGGCGCACACAATATACACAAAGAAAATAAGGTTCCCGAGGGGAATAACTACTAAATCTCAGGGAAACTTTTAAACGTCGAACTCGAGGGCCTGAGGTTGACGGATACTAATGGGCGGCCCAATACTTTGACAATTGGCAATTCATTTGTAAATGAGGAAGGTTTATTTGTGAGCGCAAAAGTGCAAAACGGGCCAATAACTTTATTGGTGGATACCGGAGCGAATTTTACAATTTTAAGCAAAGACTTTGTTGACAAGCTTGAAGAAGAGTCGCGACCCGATATCTCACCTGTAAATATAAGTCTAGTAACAGCCACGGGTGAAACCTCTCCCTTCTTTGGTGCGGCTACCGTCTATATCCATATGGGGGAACATAAATTTAAGCATAAGGTACTGATAGCTGATATTAAACCAGAAGGCATTTTAGGAATTGACATCTTAACATCCAATCGCTGTGATGTTTTACTGAGTAAACACTGTGATGTTTTACTGAGTAAACAAATTATCCTAGTAAAGGGTAATAAAATTCCATGCTTTAGATACAGCAAGGATGCTCAGTACAATAGCTGCAGGATAGCGGTCACTGAGAAGGTTATCTTCCCACCAGACAGCGAAGTGTTGGTACCGGGGAAACCGATAGGAATCATATCTTGTAAAAATGTGGTACTCGTGTCACCAGCTTCAAATTTCACAGAGAAATGTGGTCTCCTTGTCGCTAAGGCCCTGGTAAACATTTCTTGTGGATATGTGCCATTGCGCATAGTGAATTTGAGCGACGAATCGCGCATTAGCTATATAAATACAGTTGCCGCTACTTTAGAGTGCATAGAAGATTATATGGTCGAATCACCTGAAGGCATTAATGCGGTTACGGCTAAAGAAAGCAGTAAATCCACGCCTAGAGAACTCCCTGAACATTTGATCAATCTCTATGACGAGAGTAGCAAGAATTTAAATGGCGTGGAGAAGGCTGCATTGAAGTATTTGCTTACTGAATATCAAAGTATATTTTCCAAGTCACTAGATGATATGGGCCGAACAAATTTTGTAGAACATTCGATTAATACTGCAATAACCTACCGATACGTGTACGACCGAGGCGTATACCCTTGGCGAAAGTCAAGGATGCTGAACAATAGATTCAAAAAATGGCTGAGCAAGGGATCATCGAACCTTCCTCTAGCCCCTGGTCGGCTCCGGTCGCACTTGTCAAGAAAAAGGACCATTCTATTTGCTTCTGTGTTGACTATAGGAAGCTAAATGACACTACAATTAAAGATTCGCACCCACTTCCCCGTATCGATGATACTTTGGATGCACTTTCAGGCTCAAAGTGGTTTTCCACTCTTGATTTGAAAAGTGGGTATTAGCAGGTTGGTGTGGCAAAAGAAAACCGCCCAAAGATTGCATTTTCCATCCCTGGTGGAGGTTTATGGCAGTTTACTGTCATGGCCTTCGGAGTGACCAACGCTCCCGCGACTTTCATCACATTGATAGAAAAGGCCTTGTCGGGGTTTTCGTGGAAAATATGCCTCGTATATCTCGATGACATTATTGTAATTCTCAAAGAATTTCGAAGGGCAATTAGAGAATCTGCGCCAGGTATTTCAAAGAATTTGCGAAGCAAACTTAAAACTCAGTCCTCAGAAATGCAAACATTTTCAAAAAGAGGTATCATTCCTTGGACATATGGTGAATGAAAAAGGGGTCCATACAAATCTCACATAAATATCGGCAGTGGAAGACTGGCCCATACCAAAAACCTTAAAAGATGATAGAGCATTTTTGGGACTCTGTTCCTACTATAGGAGTTTTGTTTATCATTTTGCTGATATTGCCCTCCGGTTGCACAAACTAACTGAGTCTGGTCAAACTTTTGACTGGTCAGAAAAGTGACAAATCGCATTTGAGACCCTGCATCAATGTTTGACAAGTGCTCCCATCCTTTCTTACCCTAAACCGGAAGGTCTATTTATTATAGACACTGACGCTAGTAATGAAGGTATTGGTGCTATTTTGTCACAAGAATAAAATGGCGTCGAAAGCGTGATTAGTTACTTTAGTAAAGCTTTCAGTCGAGCAGAGAGAAGGTATTGTGTAACCAGAAGAGAACTACTAGCAATAGTATCTTCCGTCAAACATTTCCATCACTACATGTATGGACGTTTTTTCAAGGTCCGCAGTGACCATAGTGCTTTAAGATGGCTCCTCAGTTTTAAAAATCCTAAAGGGCAAGTGGACCGATGGATTGAAGTCTTAGCTTCGTATGATTTTACCGTTGAACATCGCCCGGGACGTGTTCACGGTAATGCCGATAGTCTTTCTCGAAGACCGTGGTTCGAGAATGGTTGTAATTTCTGTACAAGGGCAGAAGAGAGGTATTTGGATCTGGCAAATGCCAGACCCATGATGATTACAAGGAGCCTCGATCGAACTTGCGAACGAGCATATAAGGCGCGAAACCGGTGATTCAACGGACGAGCTACACCAACGAGGCGCAGCTGCCGAGAAACCGCGCAATTCTCGAAACAGTAGCGCAGGTGTAGGTGTTGAAGGTTGCCTTGAGAAAGACACAAGTCTATCGGTTGACGATAGATTGCATGGTACTTACTTAGCAACAGAAATCGAACGTAATTATGGCTCGAGATCACATTTACTCACCGAGATGAATATAACTAATTCAGTACAAGCTTGCACTCGGTTGGGTAAGTTTACATGGCCCGATAAATACAGAAAGTGAAAAGGTAGAAGGCGAGAATGAGGGATTCTTTTCAAAGGAAAAGATGAGAGTTGCAGAGACGGGATTCCGTGCGTTGCCATGTTAAGGAATAGAAGTTAGGGGAGCAGAAACCTTCTTGAGCACAAATTTCACACCTAGGTGTTGCGGTCAAATATTACTGGGCTCGATATGAGTCGTTGTTTTTGCATGATGGAATTCTTTGTTGGAAATGGGAATCAGATGCTGGTAAGCATATATAGTCTGGCAAATAATGCTGCCGAGTTCGCTAAACAAATTTGTACTCGAACAGCTACACAATTCAATGACAGAATTTCACCTTGGGGTTAAGAAAACCCTCTAAAAAGTTCATAATAGATACTTCTGGTATCAGCAACGCAGTGATGTGGAACACTGGTGTAAAGTCTGCGACAAATGTGCTTCAAGGAAGTCTCTCCCAAATAAGTCAAGGGGGGCCCTTGACAATACAATGTTGGCGCTCCTTTTGAACGACTTGCGTTGGATATACTTGGACCCTTACCGACATCTATGAAAGGTAACCGCTATCTCTTAGTGGTAGCAGATTACTTCACAAAATGGACAGAAGCAATCCCCATTAGAAATCAAGAAGCCGTTACGGTTGCACGAAGCTCATTGCGCGGGTTATATCAATCTTCGGAGTCACGATGCAAATTCACTCCGATCAGGGAGCGAATTTTGAGTCTCATGTGTATAAAGAGGTCTGTAATATCCTGGGTCCACCCCACTATGACCTTAGACTGATGACATGGCTGAACGTGCTAATCGAACTATTGAGAATATTTTGTCTGCCTATGTTTCAGAACATCAAAAGGACTGGGATGAACATATATATCTACTTATGCTGGCTTACAGATCAGCTGTTCATGAGAGTACGGGAGTTTCTCCCTATGAAATTATGTTCGGACGTCAGGTGTCATTACCCGCAGATCTAGTGTTAGGCCGTATTGATGCCGAAAAAGAAAACAAAAACTTTCAAAGTGATTATGCATACGAACTTTGCCAGAAAATAGATAAAATTCACGAGTTCGTACGCGAACATATCAAACTATAAAGCGATCGAATGAAGCGACAGTATGACTTCCGAGCCAGGAAACCCAGTTTTAATAAAGGTGATGCTATATGGCTGTATAATCCTCATCAACCTAAATGTAACTGTAAAAAGTTACAATGTGACTGGGATGGTCCATATTTAATCACTTGGAAATTGAATGATATTCTCTATAGAGTCCAGAAGGATCGCAGAAGTAAACCGAAAGTGGTTCACTCGGACAGACTCAAGCCTTACTTAGGTCTATATAAACCGAATTGGTTATTGTCATAAAGCAAAAAAACTTATTAATGATGACTGATAAATAACCAGAATTATTCAAAAGCTGTATAATTTTTGTTTTCTTTTCCACTAAAATGCTGAATGCAAATGTTACATTTTTGTAGTAGTAGAGGTATAGCCTAAACAGGATTACTTAGGTTGCTTACATTTTATTTGCAGGTGACACTGTGGCAGTGTGCACATTGCAAAAGTGACTTGGAGAATCCCTCCAAGTACTGTGTGGAGAGGCATATGCTAGAAAGACACAGTGGCTTTGGATTCCAATGCTCCACATGTAAGAATGTCTTCCCGAGTCCTCTGCCCGCCACTCATGTAGTAAAAGAGGTCTGACGACAGTTATGACCCTGTTTAGAAGGACAACAATGGAAAGAGACCCTGAAGTTGAGGCCGCGTACGAAGCGTACTCCCAAAACTGCAAAATCAGTGTAATTTCTGTTAAGAGGAGGCTTGCCGAGGTAGGGGGAAGACAAGAGCAAACACTACATCTAGCTCGTTCTCATCAAAGTCAGCTATGGCAAAAGGATGACAGATCACCCTCCCACAAAAGATTCAAGTCATCGACACCTTTGCATCGGGTTACAGTCCTGGAAAAATCGCACCAGACCACAACAAAAGAGCTAGCATCACCAATCAAGCAGCTCGATGTGAAAAGAGGAGGGATTTTTCAACCTAACCAATGCAATCTGCTAGAAACATCCTCTGTCAGGTTACACCATCCTGAAACAGCTTCTGATGCAATCGTTCCTCCATTTCCGGAGGAAGATGCCATTTACATACTGGCTGCGGTGGATGATGAATTTGGGAGTGTTCATACTGAGAGTCCGTATTCACCGAAACCTAGGACCCCTGCGAAGGTCCCAAGCGTAGCTTATATACCTACCCCAACACAAGTTCTCAGGGTTCAACAGATGAAGATGGCCCAGGATAAAGGAATCATACTGAATGTTGGTGGCCAGAAGTTTGAGACATCCGTCTCAACTTTACAGAAGGATCCATCTTCTGTGTTTGCATACATGGTTACGTCAGACTCTCATTTAAAACCATATAATACAGACAGTGTATATACGTACTTCGTAGACCGTGACCCAAGCCATTTCAGACACATTCTAAATTATCTCAGAAATGGAGGAAGAGACACAGCTAACACTTTCCCACACGGCGTCAGATACTTAAGAGAACTAAGAGAGAAGCAGAAATTTATAATCTACAGAATTTCAGCCTACTTCTGGAGAGGAGATTTGCCATCCCAACCACCCGAAAAGAGGAATATATTTTATTTGTTTAATGAATATGCTTGGATTAGTTATACTGAATTTCAACAGAATTACCTATCCTGAATTACGACAGGTCATTACACAAATCTGTATTAGCTATTTTACCAATTAATGTAGAGACGGTAGGTTTGTAATAGTTTTTGTTTCTTCTTTTAATACAACTGACTATTGATCTTTGCCTAAGTAAATCAGTTTTTGAGTGAGTGACACAATGTTAATGCACGTAAATTTTCATCATTGTATCCACTTTGTCATACATCAGTATGATGTTGTTTTTCTTTCAAATAGTGTTGAAGTGTACATTTAACTATTTTTCATTTTTCATGAAATCTTCTTGACTTTCGGTAGTAACGTCTGTCAAAGTCGTCTTTGCAATTTTGTAATTTTTACCGTATGTACCTGCTTATGTGAGTACTCAAAAGCTAATCACATTATACTCTGACCAAAACAGTTTTAAAAAATGGTTTTGCCTTATGCTGAATGTTAATTAATGCTTAATTGTTTAATACGTTTGGGGTATGTGCTGCCATGATGTGTTATTAACATTTATGCTATTCTTGAGAGCTTTGGGGACCAAATGCCTTTAGGAGGGGGCAGTGTAATGAACATTACCTCCACTATGAATTTACAATGTAATTACTCTGCATCATTTCCTAGATGATAGGTCTGCTTTATGTATGGTAATGCGTATAATGTATTTATTTAGGACACGTCTTTCAGCGTTTAACAAGTGATTTTTATTACCTGTATCGTGTATTGGAACACGCTGACTCACAAATGTTTTGACACCATGTGATAAACAGATTCGGTATGTATTGTAACCTTGTATGATTATTTTGTGCATATTTTACGTGTTAGTCATAGCAGTATAGTGAAATTACCTTGCATCATGTATAATGCCACCAGGACATGGTCAATTTATTCCATAATTCTAATGTTTTGCTGTGCACTCACTGCTAATACATACTAATCCGCCATTTGCACTCTTTTGGTCAGCGAGCGCTATGGAATCTGATTGGCTATTGGTCACATGACCTTTTTCATACATAGCACCACGTACATGTAATGTAGAGCTTCATTGTTATCTTGTCCAGCGTTCGGAGCAGACGGTAGTAAAGCATCGGGTGACGTTGTAACCATTTCATCCATTCTATAATGTCTCAAGCTATGTTAGACAAACATAGTCAAGTTGCAATGGTTAGTACCTAATGAAATTTGATATGCTTGTTTTGATATTACGGGGAATTCCAGAATTTATTTATTATTCATGAGGTGACGTCTGCTACCATATTGGTTTAAAGGATTTCACCTTCGGTGAATTATCACCGCGATTAACCTATGTAAGTGAAGGCGAGTGATCTTACAATCTATATAATCCTGGGAAACATACATATTGTTCCCTCAGGAACTGATATGTAAGTAGATTAATGTTAAGTCGCTACTAAACCGTCACTCTTCACCTTCGTTAGAAGGCGAACTTGCGTTGCACCTTCACCTTACGATACTTAGCACCTTCAGCTCCTGAAGGTTAATGCTTCACCTTCACCTCATTCACCGCCACGACTTAAGCAACTCTTTCTTGTACTTCCATAACGTGAATTCTATGTGATACAAATCATTACAAATATATTCTGAAATCCATTCAGAGGTGGAGAAGGTGCAATTATATTTGAAGCTCAATTGCATGTTACCCCACGGGAGTCGATCACCTTTCTCTGGTTTACGTAAGTCTGGTATTCAATCTTTAATGTTTATGTATATGTAACTGTATTGACATTCAGTAATTGCATGTTCACCCGCTCATGTACTTAAGGTAACTTACAAATAAAATACTTTTGATGTTGATTCTATTCGGTCTTGTATTATTCTTTCTAATCAAAAGCTAGACAGGAGGACCAAAAAATGTTGTAGCCCGGATACGGTGTACAATACATGCCTCAATCTACTATGGGTAAATAAATTAAAATCCAAACTTCTTTAAAACTAATATGAAAAAGAAGCAAAATTTAAACAGCATGTTAAGAAACCGTAATGGATAATTATTCTGAAGCAATCTTGCCTTCAGTGACAATAATCTATTTTCTGACGGAAATACTCAAATTTACACTTTTCAAACATGGTAATACTTTCAATGATTTTTTAATGAATGACAAATA
>JAECUM010094279.1:0-110003 GCA_016617855.1 Megalonaias nervosa | reverse complement strand
GAATATTAACACTAAAACCATAGTAAAAGCCTTGATAAAGTTTTTTACTCAATTTGGCCTTCCCAAATCTGTCCAATTGGATCGAGGGTCAAATTTTAGGTATGGAATTTTCCAGCTTGTTATGCTTGAATTTGGCACTCAGCAATTCACGTCAAAAGTGAAACTATGGTTTCACAGAACTTTACTTGAGAGAACATTTGAGTCTTGTAATAGAGTTCATTCTCTCTTGCTCATTCTTCAAAATTTTCTTAAAATTAGATTTTACGGCCCTTACAAAGTAAAGAAGAAAATGAATGAGTTAAATTATAATAATAGTACTCTAATGATCTAAATAAATTAATGGAGTACTATATTGAAAGAGATAGCCAAGTAAATCATGCAATTAATTTAGCTGTACCTGTCCCACAAACTGAGGATTTAAGTGAAGAAATTCAATCGGACACTGTTGATCTTGGAGCAACAAACCTTTGGAATTCAGAAATTATGAAAAATCTGGACCAGAAACTTTTACATTTGCAACAACAAGAAAGGAATGAATTTAAACAGTGATTATTCAAATATGAGCACTTGTTTCCAGATATTCCTACGAGGACAAACACAATTTTTCATGACGCTGAAATTGTAGATTCAAAACCTGTGAAACAACACCCATACAGGATGAACCCTCTCAAACAGGAATACTTGAAAAAGCAAATTCAGTATTTGCTGGAGAATGATTTCATAGAGCCCAGTAAAAGTGACTGGAGTTCACCATGTATACTTGTTCTGAAACCAGATAAATCTTTCCGTATGTGCACTGATTATAGGAAGGTGAACAGTGTGACAAAAACAGATTCATTTCCATTACCAAGAATCGATGACTGTATTGATAAAATTGGAAATGCCAATATGTCACCAAATTTGACCTTCTGAAAGGATTTTGGCAAATTCCACTAACGGAAAGAGCAAAGGAAATTTCGGCACTTGTGGCTGCAGATAGACTCTATCAATATAAAGTAATGCCGTTCAGGATGAAGGGTTCCCCAAGTACTTTTCAACGCTTGATGAATATGATTACCTCTGGTCTAGATAATTGTGATGCTTACATTGATGATGTCATCATTTACAACGACACCTGGAAAGAACATCTAGCCATGATTCGGAAATTCTTTGACAGACTCACTGATGCAAATTTGACAATCAATTTATCTAAAGTGAGTTTTGTCGTGCTTGTGTAACTTTTCCAGGACATATTGTGGGACATGGTCAAGTTAAACCTATAGATGCTAAGGTCAAGGCTATCTCTGATTTCCCTGTGCCTGTCAGTAAAAAGCAACTGATGCGATTTTTGGGTATGGCTGGATACTATCGGAAATTTTGTTCCAATTTTTCTAATATTGCTGAACCCCGACAAACTTTTTGAGCAAGAAAAACAAATTTCTTTGGACTGAAAAATGTTAGGAGGCTTTTGATACGTTAAAAGCCATACTCAAAAGTGCGCCAGTTTTTACAGCTCCAAATTTCAGTCAATCTTTTAAATTATCTGTTGATGCAAGTGATGTTGGGGTTGGAACAGTATTGATTCAAGAAGATAGAAATGGTGTTGATCACCCA
This sequence comes from Megalonaias nervosa, assembly GCA_016617855.1. Lineage (NCBI taxonomy): Eukaryota > Metazoa > Mollusca > Bivalvia > Unionida > Unionidae > Megalonaias > Megalonaias nervosa. The sequence goes on along the minus strand of JAECUM010094279.1, from coordinate 108,410 downwards.
GTGTGCTATTTCTCTAAGAAATTAAATAAGCACCAAAGAAATTACTCAACAATCCAGAAGGAATGTTTGGCTTTAATAATGGCATTACAGCATTTTGAAGTTTACATTAGCTCAGCTCCTTCTCCAGTTGTTGTGTTTAGTGATCACAACCCCCTTACTTTCATCGACAAGACGAAAAATAAAAATCAAAGATTATTAAGGTGTAGTTTGGTTTTACAAGAATATAATCCTGACATCAGGCACATCAAAGGAAAAGACAATTTGATTGCAGATGCACTTTCCCATGTATAGAAATATTATTTCATGTACACTTTGTATAATTCATAAGAGTTTTCTTATGTAATTTTTATTTTACCTCAGGTATAATTTACATATGGTAAAAAGAAAGCTTTATTACATAAATCTTTCTTTTTCTTATGGGTGGAAGTGTTACAAATATGTAATTAAATTGCTTGTGTGTTAGTTTTAAATTCTTTTTATTTTATTCTTGATTCATTACATTTTATTGTAATGATTATTTTCACGGGATTTGATATTTTTGAAAAAAATAATTCAGTCTGAATAGAATGCAAAGTATGACTTATGCACTATTTTTAGCTCACTTTGGTTCATAGATTTTGTAAACACTAAGCGGAAATGATTGGCTATTACCAAGGTCATTTTTGGCCCAAGTGTTAGCTAAATTGTTAACAGCCTTTTTCAATATATTTCCAGTGTGAGAATTTGATTCTTAGATAGGACTATTCTAGCTACGTGCTAAATGGCAATTTTTTTATTGCACTGTTCAAAGTAGTGATCACGTCGCACTGTCACGTGAGCCACCATGTGATCTAAAATCAAGGCTTAAAACAGCCATTTTGCTAGTAGATTGATCAGTCGTAATTTTTACACCTCAGAGCTCAAGGTGTTTTATTGTTGTTGCCAGTTTGTTCTGAAGTTTGTCTATTTTTTTTAATTCAATAATTCATATTCTCTAGAAAACAAAACAAGTGCTTTTCTTTATGAAAATTCTGGGACAAAGACATTTAGTGGAAATTTATTCTGGAATTCTAAACAGAACATTATAAATTGTGTTTCAACGAGGAATTGTTGCCATTTGTACAACGACCTCATCTGACATCATCGCCTTCCATATTGGAATTTCATCGAGAATCGAACCTGGATTCAATTAGAACTGTTTAGTGACAGGACTTATATTTTTCAATTCTAGGATTAAATTTTGGATTATATTCACAAAACTTTAAGTCCTATTTCCTATTTTTTACACTGTTTTCTAGGGAAATAAATTATTTTGTTAAATTTACAAAGCTTGTTGGCTTCGCTCTTTTCTTTTGTTACTTTTGTATGAGCCTACACGTAACACTTGTCAGTAGCTTCCTGTGAGTTGGTGGTTCTTCCTGTGGTCTTCTCAGGTTAATCCTCCAACAAAATATACCAGCCTATGATGTGCTGAAGAATGGCATTAACCCCACAAGACCAAACTAATTTGCATCCAGATTACTCAGGGCTATTCCAGTAAAGTATACTTGGGACCCAGAGACGGCACATTTAATGTGGAGTAGTCACCCATAGATGCAATTTAGAATTTTGTATTGTTTTCATATAAACTCTGTAATCTGAGTACCCTGGCATATATTTTTAAAAAGCGCCTTTTCTTGGAACCATGTATGTTTAAATGAACAGCTCTCATCAACCCACTCATAACATGAAAACATCTATGGATCCCATTTTTACAAAAGCTGGTAACAAAAAAAAGCAGTGGATGATTACCAAGGAAGATTGTTGTATAAAAATGCAATCATCCTGATCATCAATTTTCACAAGTTTTCAAAGTTAAAGTGAAATCAAAGGATAATAAAGCAACTGTAAAAACCAGCTAATGCAGCAGCTAAGCTAACATTTGACAAAAATTGAAGACTGAATGTTCCTCTGATACTATGACATAATTTAAATTAACATATTAATTAGCTACAGATGATTATAATACAAGAAAACACATTTTTCAGTAAATTATGCTTCTCTGAAAATACTTACCCAATCATGTTAAAATTAGAATTACTTTCTGCTACCTCCAAATCCAGCCCTTCCTTAAAGATGAAAAATATCTTTCTGTCTGTGAAACATATAACTCTTACCATGTAACTCTACTTTATTCCTGCTTGGTGGCTTCCTGCAGCTTCACATTTTTCAAGGGGTCAGTCAAGGAGTGCGACAAGTCACTTGTTGGCTACCTTGTGATGGCAACCTGTTCTTTGAAATAAAACATGGTTGCATCATTAGAATGAATGGGCCATCAGAGTAGAACTGCATGTAGTTTGGATCCACAGACAACACACGCAGCTCACTCATCCTACATGCTGAAGCTAGTGCTATTTGGAAGCAAGTCTTGTATGATAAATGCTTTACTGGGGTGGAAGACAGGGGCTTGAACTTAGTTAACCCACATCAAGACCAGATGGAAACATTGTGAGTGAGCATGATCTGGATATGTCACACCTGACCAGCAAGTCAGAAAGGTCCTTGCTGCCAATGTCATCTCTTCCATGATGAATGAACATGTCCAAGATGATGAAACAGTATCCCTTGATTGTGAAAGGGTCTATGAAGAGAAGGAGTTCACCAGTTGGGGAATGAATGTGTGTAATGTCTTTAACATGACACTAGTCATTGACAACTCGCTATTTCTGTCATATGCCTTGAAAGTGGCAGGCCTTCTAGCTGTTGCAATCCACTGCATCACTGATGCTCTGAACTAATTTCCATGCAGGGCATGCCTGATGTGACCCAGGCATGAAGAAGGAGTCTCTCTGGACACAGATGGAACAGTGGTCTTAGCTGCCTGAGGAGCATGGGAGTTACAATGATTTTTCTGGGTATGTCTGTCACTAGAGAGAAGTGATTATTTATCCAGAATTTGTCCCATTGTAGAAGTGAAATCTGAATTATTTAGCAGTCTGTGCCCCTCATTTTATGAATTATATTTGGAATCAGAAATAGTGAAGGAAAGGAGTATGCCCACACTCCTTCCCTGTTGACTGAAAGGGCATCAACAGCCCATGCTTCTTGGTCTGAAAATGGGAGACAAAGGTGGGTAGTTTGTTGTTCTGCCTCAATACAAATAAGTGTATCATCAATCTGCTCCTTAGACCACATACACAACCGAAGATTGACAGATGGAGTGAAGAGTCCATACAAAGCAATTGACCTCTCCTTAATAATGAGTCAGTCAGGGCATTAAGCCTGTCTGGGCTGTGTCAGACTTGAATATTTATCTGATATTTGGAACACCAATGATGAATACCAATACCCTTCCTGCACAACTGAAGAGGTGTGCCACTATGAATGAATTGTCCAACCTTATCAGGACCATGACTGACTTTCTTTGGCCATGTTCCACATAAGAATGACCTTCATTTCAAAAGGTGATATGAATGGCCTTCTCTTACAGCATCCACTTCCTGCTGTCAAAAACTCAGGAAGCAAGTGTGCTCCCCAACTCAACAGACTGGTGTCTTAACAGATTGTTATTTCTGGTTGTGTAGTTTTTAAGGGTATTCCCACTGCTGTATTGATTATCCACCCTAAACTGTGAATGATCAAAAGATGGTTGTTCATTTCATGAACCAAATATGAACTTGCCAAATCTTTTTTGCAGTATCATCCAGGTATGCCACCATCACTGTGGAAGAGGTCATTTTGAAATGGAAAAAAGGACAGACCATCTTGATTTCTGGGTCAGAAGTAAATTGATTCGGCCTGCTCAAGTTTGTCACAGGTCTGAGTTTTCCAGTCGATTTTGTCACCAGAAAGATTCTGGAGGAGAAACCATGGGTATGTAGTTTTAAGACTATTCTGACTACCTGTTTCATGAGCAAAATCTCTATTTCCTTCTATAAAGTGTATTCTTTCACTGGATTGCTTGGGAGTTCTGTCATGAAGGGAGGCAAAATGGAGATTGGGGAGCCAGATTAATGAAATCAGGGAGCCTCCAAAATGACTTGGATCACGAGAAAGTGTTCCAAAAATAGGTTGGTCCAAGTCTGGCAAAAAAAGAAGTCTGGCGAGCAGGAGAACCAGCAAGTCAATGATGGTTGGTGGGTGGCCTCCCTCCTTCCCCCCTTGCCTGTGTGTGAAGATTAGTGGCATATGACTGCCTATAATTCACTTGGCCATAAAAATGCTGCCATTGCTGAGAACCACCCCGACAATCTGTTTGGCATTGATCATTTCTTCTCAGATACATTCCCTGACGAGGCCATGCAGAGATAGGGGCTTCAACTGACAAACAAAGGGACAGCTCTTGTACTACAAGCTTTCTCATCTCCTCAATTCAACCCAGAATAATGGGAGGGAACTGAAAGGAAGGGAGTGTAGGGTTGCTGCATGATGTGGTTTGAGAGAAGAACACAGGAGTGCATCTCTTCTAATCAAATCCATATTACTAGAGACCATAAGGGCTTTTGTTATTGTGTGGGGAGCCACTCTACTCACTACCTTGGCGATACAGCCTACCAAATCCAAGGCATGGTCACTTGTAGCCTTTTGGGCTCAATGAAAGATGTGAGATCCGATAGGGATAGTCAACACAATGTTTCTGACTAACGCTGTTATGGCGTTAAACACTTGTTTGTCCACTTTATAACAGTGGAGCATACTGAATGCTGAATTGTCTATGTCTGGGCTAGGCAGATCTGGATAATATGCATCGGTATGTGACTTGTTGTACTAGTAAAATGTGAAAGTTGCAGGTGACTGAATCACCCCAAAAAAAAAGGCTCTCTTGTTACCTGGGTCGCAAATTGTATCCAAAATGCTGAGTAATCTCGAAAATCATTTGATTATAGTGACAAGATTCTGAATGACATATTGTTGTCATCATCAACTATGTCAACTGAGGCCATGACTTTACAAGTAAAGCTGATTACAGGCAGAGGATGACATTCCAATGGAGGCAAAATCCAATTTATTCCTTGCTGCCTTGAGCTAAATTCTGTCCATTCCATGATCAGAAATGAATGTACTGAGATGACCCTCTCATCACCTTTATCAGCATGTCATTGTCCTACTCCTGTATGCTCTGAGCTCAGGGATATAACATGCCATAGGGCAATAAAGTATCATCAGCATAGGTAATCTTTCTCCCTGTTGGGAATGCCATCAGTGGTAGTTGCATCACATGCAGCAGCCAGTTTGGCTGGGTTGAGTGGATCAAAATGTAATGCTGATTCACTATGTAGCATTGAGATAGTCGAGCTGGGCAACCAACCAGATGGCTATGTGGTCTGCTGGGTGTAAGATGCCACCACTGTCAGTATGAATGTCAAGATATGTGGTTGGCAAGTCAGTCAGCCAGCTGGCTTGGCAGTCTGAATATCAGATGCATGACACCTAAAACCATACATGGACTGTTTGGAAGTCTGGACCACATGGTTGGCAACCAGGACAGCATCTGGCAGACAATAAATTTGATTTCAGGACTGAAGGTGGCGTCTCAAAACACCTTCCATATAACTCATTCCAGAGTAGGGTGCAGAATTAAAATTTCATGTTCAGACTATCTGGAGTGTGCTTTCTTGGCAATTAGGCTGCCTCTGTAAGATGTTGGACCAGGTGTCTTCTGTCCACCATGAACATACATTACATATGTGTGAAGACGAGCACCTGCTGCAGGATAAATAGGAGTCATGATTGTCCTCTACTATCTTAAATTATCTGCACATCTTGCACTTTATTCCCATTTCTGTAATGAAAGAAAAAAGCAAAACAAGTGCATACAGCATGCAAACTATTAAAATAATAGCAAACTTGCATTACTGAGACTTGAGAAGTGCAATAAATTCAAATATAACAGCATCTTCAAATTCACCTATGAAATTTTTGTGTCACCGATGAAAATTCCATGGACAACAAAAATGATGCAAAATAACCAAAATTAGAAATAAATTTACCTGAAATCATGAAAATGTATGCACAATGTATAACAATGCTCAGATATACCAAGCCACTGAAAAGAAATTGCAAATGCTCAAAATTAAGTAAATATTTGAATGGGCTCCAGTAGGCACTGTGGACAGGTTTAAGTTAAAGTTTAAACTGGTTAGCAGGAATAAAAGGGTGTTAACCTGTAAGTGTTGCTTCACTTCGTCTCTGTGTTAAATAGATGGAAAGACATTTTTTGATGGCCTTTGTCTGTTGATTATTCTTCAAAATGTTCAGTGAGATATTCAAAACTAACATTTTGTGCATCTGATATTTATTTTTTAAGAACCAAGGTGGTGACTGGGATAGTGACTACGACTAGATGTACATTCAACATGGAGTTGTACTCAATCACTGCTATGTGCTATCAATTAATATGTGTATTACATTTAAAATCGCTATTTTGAGGAATTAACTTTTGTTCATTCAATATTTTATTCAGAACCAGGTGTAGTGTTCTGAGATAGTGACTACGACTAGCTGTTTTTATTAGTAAGTACAACATGCAGTTGTATTCAGTCAATGCCATTCTAGAGTTAAAGATATGAGATTTAAAATCACTTTGTTGAGGAATTAACTGCAAATGTATTTATGGATGCAATGTATGAGTGTAATTCAAGGTACGATTCTATAGTTCAACTGTGTCTGCTTATAATGAAGCATCTCAATTTGAACTGAAACACAGATCTTGTGACTGAAGCACATTAATTTGATTTACATCAAAAGCCAGTCCTCAATTTACTGACTGTAACTGGCTTCTTCAGCTCTAATATTAAGTATTAGAATCAATTAGATGAACAGTTTTGTAGATTATATTTCTTTTGTACATGTATCAACAAAAGTTCCTAGTACTGCAACCATGCTTTCTGCCAACTGTTAATCAAAATTTTAAAATCTTCCACACTATTTCCAGCCCTTCCCGATAATGTAGTCAATATTAATGTGACCGAGCAATATCACGTTGTCCTTGTCCATCTATCTGCACAGTTAAGTTTTTCGCTGAGGTCAGTTTGTCAAGTTCTGTGGTGGGGAATGCCTGTTCCACAAACACAATTCATGTAATTTAATTAATTTAATAAAATTTAATTAAGTAATTTAATACTAAAATGTGTAAAATTTAATTCTGTATCAAAATTTTCTTCTCTGGAGGAATTATGACCTGAAGGCTGTCATTATCTAAGAGTTTTGGCAACAGCATTACAATCTATCCCTATTATATGCCAAACTTAAACAGAGAATCTTTACAATGATGGCAACATTATAAATGCCACAGGAAAAACAGTGATACAAAACGTGGTACAATGTTCCTTGACTATCAGGCTTCTTAGTATACCACTGTTCCTCACTTAAAGGGGATGGTTAAGGAACTCATTTATTTTGTCAAATTTTGTTTTCATCAAACCTACAGTAAATTTATTTCCCTTACATTATCTCTTGGCTGATAAGAACTAATTATATAGAGATTTCACATCACTAAATTCCCTAGTTTTGTGTTTTAATACAGTCAGAATACAGCCTTACAGGAACATCAATCAGTATAATCCTCCATAACTTATAAAAAAGGTCATTTTATGGCTCCCCTGATTAGCATTGTAAGATGGAACACTCTATTACCATAGCGATAGTTGCTTTGAAGGCCTTGAAGCTTTCCTTAGAGATCCACTGGCGACCTAGACATGGGAATTTACCAGGACGTGCTGAAATGTATTCTTTCCATGTCACATCTGCTAATGTGGGTGGTGGTAGAGATTCTCTTCGTTCAAACTAAAAATGAAATATAAGCAATAATTTATAGAATGAAAGGAAATAACATTGTTTTTAAAACTACAAGTATCTTAAAGGAATCTGGGTTGAAAAAAAGAGAAGTTATAGTCTCTGGTTGAAGTAAACATATGAATTTTATTTCCTGATAGTATAAATCTTGCCCTTAAGATGAATATGCCATCCACATATATCATTCTGTGTACGTAATGAAAAAGATACAAAATGTCTTTCATCAGAAGCCTTTTTCCTCTTCTTTAATCTAATGTTAGTAAAATTAGTTTCTGAAGTCTATAAAAAGCTTCTGAATTTTTCCCCCTCTACAACTGTTCATCTGTGCCCTCCTATGAAATAAGCATACACACACAAGCACACAAATATTTGAAAAACATCTTTAACATTGCATGCTGAAACAACAGATTATTTACCATGCTTCTATTCCATCAATTATCAAAGGATAGTTGTAATATTCACATTTTCTAAAACCAATTTTATTATCTTGTAATCACAAGAAACAATTTTACACGTATAATCAAGAGGCCCAATTGGGCCTGATATCACTCACCTGGCATTCATTGATTAAAAAGGCAACTTTAGGGATAAAGCAGGTGCTTTGGGATGAAAGATGCCCATGTCAGGATAATTTCCACCTATCTGGTAGAAATAGGTGGTATTTGACATGTTTAATTGCATACCTACAATGCTGTTTAAACTGCACATCTATAACTGATTTCAGCTGGACAAGATTGCTCTTTATTGCTCATCTTTTGAATTAATATGAGAGGCATTTCATCCATGAATTAGACCTATTACACCTAGTCTGATACGGTAAAGCAGTTTGGAGACAAAGTTGTTGTATGATATATATATATATATATATATATATATATATATATATATATAATTTTCGTAGCAGCTGGCCAAACCTGATGGCTAGGATTCCTCTAGGTTGCTATTGAAGCCTCACCCATTTCTACTGGATCTACCCTCAACAAAACTTTAAAAGAGCATGTCCAAAGAAATATTCATACTAAATCTGATCATATTAGGCTCACCTGTTTTGAGGAAGAAACTGAAAAAAATTTCTGTATGTTTGCTATGGAATTCACACCATAGCTAAGCAAGCCACATAAAATACAATTTTGACAATGTACATTCTAAGACATGCTATCAATTCTGACTGAAATTAGCTCAGCCATTCTAGAAAAAAAGTCAAAATAGGTTTTCTATGTAGCTGAGTCACCCAAAGCATAATTCTGATACACCATGTTGATATAAGATTTATCAAAAAATGGCTCAGCCATTTTGAAGAATTAAAAAATAGGTTTTCCAAAAGGATGTTATGGAAGCCACATCAATTATTTTGATCAGAGCCAACTCAGACATAATTTGATACTGCATGTTGTAACTGCATGTTGTAACTGCATGTTGTAACTGCACGTTGTAACTGCATGTTGTAACTGCATGTTGTAACTGCATGTTGTAACTGCACGTTGTAACTGCATGTTGTAACTGCATGTTGTAACTGCACGTTGTAACTGCATGTTGTAACTGCACGTTGTAACTGCATGTTGTAACTGCATGTTGTAACTGCACGTTGTAACTGCATGTTGTAACTGCACGTTGTAACAAACTTTCCTTTAATCAATAATGGCTCAGACTTTCTAGTGAAAAAGTCAAAAATAGGTTTTCCACCTGGATGCTAAAGAAACCACATACATGTAGTTGCTTGGGGAGGCAACTCTAATATGGTATGTCCCAATAAAAACTCCTCTCAAATTTGATCAAAAAGTAGTAGACTATAATGATGTTTCTCTGCCAAAAACCTATTTTGTATTAGGACAAAAGCATGATTACCCCCTCCCAGACCACCACCCCTGTTAGTCTAAACAAATACAAAAACAACTTTGTTGAGGTAACAAAATCTATTTCATTATTGATTACCTAGCTCTAGGACCTACCACTCAATCACCATCGTTGTCATATAAAATAGGGTTTTGTCTTAGAAATGCTCATTATAGTCTACTACTGCGGGTTTTACTTGAAATCGCTGGCAATGTATATATATATATTTTCACACAAAATTACTATATCTAAGATTCACACAAAATCCCAATCTGCGTTTAATAACTCGCTGGGATTTGTAAGTCTGTTAAAATGAACACGCTATTAATAACTCGCTGAGATTTTACAAAAAAATCAACAATTGTAATGGATGATCTCGCATAAATTTTACATCATTTGCAAGTGTCTGATTCACAATGGAGGCTCTTGATGATCTTTTTACACAGCCAATTGCTGAGATATTTTCAAAATTTCATCTTTTGCTATTATATAGCTTTCATCGTCATGATGAAACAAGTATAGATTACCTTACCACTAATGAGAGAGGCAGGTTCTAGCATTTTGATAAAATTTCATGTGAGACTATGGATTTCTCAACGTAACACTTTTCAATTCATCATCCACCATGATTTTTGTGTATATATAAAGATTATCAGCAGCATTAGAAAATGAGTCTGTGACCCAGGTAAGCTTGCTAAAAAACCCTGAATTTTTCTGCGTGAACCAGAGACAGATTTATCTTATTTCTGTTCTTGAAATATGTGCTGTACTTTTCATTGTCAAGCATAATCGTCATATACTTACCTCGGAAAAGAATATTTTTCATCTTTAATGTGGTATCTTCCACTGTAATATCTTCCATTATCTTTCATATTTCACACAAAATTTTTACCATCCTTATTTCTGAAATGAAATCGCTAGCAATTTCACATAAAATTTACTGAGTATTGTTTTTTGTATTTTGCTACTCTGTTCGGTATCATATCTACAAGCAGATTGTCTTTGACTCGCAGTTCCTGTATTAGATCTAACATTATAAACTTTTCACCTCTGAGATAAGCTCGAAGTTGATTAAGAATTTTATTATAATTGGCTACTGCTATTTTACAAGATATATTTTTGTTCTCGTATTATGGCCTGATCTTTTTATTAACCGCCGATATAACAATACCTATTCCTGGCACTATAAGGAGTACTGGATTTAATGTTCCTCCAACTGAAGTAATCCCACTAGTTGTTAATATCATAGGAATATAATTAAGCACCCTTATTATTTCACTATAAAATTTTCTAGCTTGTCTGACACAATAAAGTTTTTTCTATGGTAATATTTATAGTATTTGATCAGCTCATCCCTATTATTGTCTGGCAGACCTGATGAAATATGATTGAAGTCTATTATTTCTTTTTTCATCATTATGAAACTGTTTCTGTAATTATTTCAACTGCTGTAGTAAAAATATTTTCGGAGGAAACCTTATCAATCAGAACACTACATTTTTATTGACAGAATCGGCAAGAACCTCTCTGTACTTATACACATCAGACGACATATTATCATATCTGATATCTGTCAATACTGAGGATGAAAATTGAGGGTTAAAATGTGTTGGTATTTCAGTAATATCATTGACTCTATCACGATGAATATCTTCTGTTTTGATGATGTAACTAACAACATAAGATAACTGACCCAATTTAAAATTTTTAAGTACTAGATGTTGCCTGAGAATAGCATAAGCTTATGCAAAAATTAACAGACCGAGAATATCAGCTTCCCTTATATATATGGCAGGTAGATTTAGGTACAGAGCAACCAGCTCTTTGATATTTTTGTATTTTATTTCTGTCAGTAACTTTCCAGCTTCTTTTGTGTAGTTTTTCAATGCAATTTTTTTATAAGTATTATGTATTTCATTATCTTCATCAATTCCAGGTTTCACAGTTGTTATATCATCAAGCTCTTGCTAAAATATGTCTTATTCGAAATCATCATATAATTCAATTCTATTCTCAATATCTGATACTGCGTTTAGTGCAGCATTAATGTGATATGCGTTATACTTTTCTATATAGCTGGTGAGAGAGTCTATAAGAACTAGATATGCTGTTGTTAGCAGGTTAGTGTCAGCACTATTATCTACTATTTCTAACAGCATCATTTTATCAAAATAGTCCATGCCTAGTACACGAAATACTAGACGTTTAGCAAATGTGTCCTTGAGCTATTTTTTTTAAAACATATGTTTCCTTGTTTCAGCTAGTTTGTCAAGCTCATCATGAATCTTCTTTAGTCACTCTTGCTCTGGTTTCTTACCACATGAAATTTTGCTTTTACAATGTTAGATTTATCAATAGTCAAAACATTTTCTTTATTAGCTCAAGTAGAGTATATATCAAATATTTTTCAACTTTTAACCGCCGTTCCTAGCAGTCACTTACAGGACAGTATTTGCTAATTATATCAAAGTCTCTGATAGCATATTTCAGTTGAGGGGCTCTCATTCCTGAAACTCTGGCAAATTTATCACTGTTCTCAGTTAAACCGGCGGAACGTAAAGTTAATTTTTTCATTTGAGCAATTATATTTATTGCTCTTGCTTCCTCCACACTTTCTGGGTTTAGTGAATCAACATCAGCTATTTCAATCTCCATTTTTCGGGTTTAGTATAAAATTATAAAACTCTTTTATGACCCTGATTGATGGAGGATCAATAGACATTATATATTACAGTTACATTAAAATTACAGTGTGCTAGTACACCAGACCTATACTAGGTCATCAAGTGTATATATCTGAAACATAGACAAATCTGAATATGGACCCTCAGCAACGTCAACATAAATCTGGAAATACAGGTACCTGTCTGTGGTCACTGAAGGACCAAGTGTAAATTGATGAGAAGTAGTACCAATAATATAACCAGTCACCCTAACTAGCATAGTCCATGTCAAATCATCAATTGATCCTTGTAATTCAAATTCATAAATTCGTCTGACATTATCTGATTGACCTCATACCTGAAATTTCCAAATCGTAACAGCTGCTGGTCACTCTATTTTAGTCCAAAAATTACTTGTTTCTCCAACTGAGGTCCACTTAACCTGTCAGATAATTGGCTAATAAATGCAAATGCATAATCTGGCTTATTTTCCGAATAATAACTTGAAGCACTTGCAAAAAAAACCCAATGATTACTTACAGCATCTGTGAAATGTGGAAATGTGACCAACGCTATTTTAAGCTTGTTTTGTAATACCATCAATTGATTGCGATTGTGTAACACTGTCCATGTACTGTTTATTGGTAAGATCAGATGTAGAAATGGGTACATACGTAGAAGTTATCTTATTGGCAGCCATATCAATCGCACCTGTTACTGTACCACCGGATTTTTTAAGATAATTGACATCTGTTGTTGCAAATGCACTTACCGATGTTATACTTATTTCAGTAGCAACATAAAATTTATTTGTTAGATTAAATGGGGCAACCGGATTATAAGTCGTCGTTATTTTATTTGAGCCCATGTTTTAACATACCTGTAATTGTACCACCAGTTTGCTTAACGTAAAGTGCATCAGCAGCTTGACCTGATACATCAATAGCACTGTTTGTTGCAGTAATTGATTTCAGGTCAACATAAGATCTATTTTGTAATATCATATCCAGCAGCTGTGTTAAATGACATTGGTATCTTATTTGATCCCATATCTAAAGCGCCAGTCATCATATCACCGGATTTTATTACAAAGTTGTCCTTGACAAACTTGACATTTGTTACAGAATCATTATTAGTCAAAATTATATTATCAAGCTGGGTATTAAATATTAACTTCCCACCCATATCTAACATGCCAGTCATCGTCCCACCAGATAATGACAACTTAGAATTATCTATCGAGCTAAGTTGTGCATAGCTTACCACCTGTGAATTATTTATGTTGGGGGGAAGGTATTTGGTCTCAAGATTTAGAATCTTTTTTTAAGACTGATATTGATACTTTTGTTCATCTTTCCACCCGATAAAGATAACTTACCATTACTGACCACATTAAGTTGGGGAAGGCTTACAGTCTGCTAGTTATCTGGGTTGATTGGTGGGTATGTTGTTTCAAGGTCTAGCACTCGCTGACCTGACATACCGTATATACTCACGTATAAGCCAAATAATTTAGGAAAAAATAACGGCCTAGAGGAAAGGGGGTTGGCTTATCCACGGGCCAATGTCTAAACTTGACAGTTTTTAAGTTTTTTTGTTGACTACTGTGAAGGCTGTAAATCTTGGGACATGAAAAAATAATTTTTTTTCTGTGCCCGAAGACATATGCATGTAAAAAAAAAATTCATTTTCAGTGACCTGACACTTATTAAGCTGTTATCAAGTACTATGGTTGATTTTGTTATTATTTTGCATGTGCATATTTTCTGATTTCTCCAACACGAAATTAAATAAAGGTAAATACAGACTTCATAATTCGCGGGCCGGTTGAATTTACCGGGGGAGACCAGGCTGAACTATAATGTACAGTACTTACACAGTGCAAAGCGTGCATAGCATCACTTAAATCCTTATTTATTCCAAACATTATTAGATGCAGCTTTTGCTTTATTCATTGTTTCGACCAAATTGCATTCTTCCAGATAACATTTCAGCTAGTCCTTATTAGCTGTTTCATTTACGTTGAATCATGCACTCACGATTTACTCATTTTCAATGATGTAAGCGATCAAAAAATCTGTGGTAATATTTATGAAAAAGTACGCACGTTTAATCGCACAAGGCACATAACCAGCATAACTTACATGTTCACGAAGAGTGGTAATAATAATGGCTAAAATTCTCATTACAGATCAACTAAGCTCATCATCAATCTATGTTAGTCTTGAGTTTTGGCTGAGTGTGTGTGTGTGATTTAGATTTTTAATGTAGCTTCAACATTTTTTCAGTCATATCGCTATGATGTGTTTTGGCTGAACAACATCGTAACTTTCCACACAGCTTAAAGCTTGATGTTTCCTTGTCTCCTTTGCTGCTAGTTGGTGGATTTGTCTTTCGTTTTCCAACAGCAATACAGGCCAGTTATTCATTAAAACCCCGAAACTGGCTTGTGTTAAAGGGAATTTTGACAGCAGCTATACCAGTACACTGATGTGTAATTGCCTTCATGCCATAATATTAGCACAATTACCACAGTTTTGTAAAACAGGGTGTAAGGCATACCGGTCTACTTTTCAAAAGCCAAGTAGGGAGACTGAATAAAAAAATAGAGATTGGGACCTAAAATCGGGAGGTTTTTCGTGGCATTTTTAAAGCCTTGTTTTCACTAAATACTGATCGATTTTCCAGGTCTAATATGAGCGAAATTCGCAAAGGATGCACGGTTTCTACCTGTGACGTGCCTTATTTTCCGCCAGGACGTGCCCTATTTTCATATTCTGGTCAGCTATGACCAACCTGCACAATAGCTAAAGGTTAGTCTTAAACAAGCAAGAAAGCTACCGCAACCAATTAAAAGTTAATACTTATCAATGCAACTATTTTGTGACAACGACTGGCCCTCCGTCATGACTCAAAGAAACCACGTTCTACACTACCGTCTGTTATGCAAACACCAGCAACTGATTGGCATATAAGGGATACCAATTTTGCTGAACTAAAGGTATCTAAATAGGTAGCCTCACGGTACTGTACATGTGGCAACTATTTTCCCCTTGTTGTATATCTGACCGTATTCCCTTACTGTCAACTCATAAGCATTTAGTATTGTTTACTATAAAACATATATGTTCTGAATTAGTTTTTTGAGGACATATGCTGCGTGGTATGCATTTTCATTCCTTCTTTTAATTTAATGATGGTAATTAAAGTTCGTATATACGGTATAAGAATGCCAGGTGTTCACTCGTGTAAGTTTCTTTGGTGGGAACGTAGCTACAGCATTCACGATATCTAGACCAACAAGTAGGTCTCTGCTTTTTCTTTTTCTGAACTGGGATTGAAATTAACTGCCGACAGTTTTATTGTTGTGGTTTATTTTTTTGTTCGGGTTTATTTTCTGATTTTTGTATTGTTGTTGATGAACAAAAATCATAAATTTACGTGAATAATGTTTAAACTTAACATCCTATTTTGTGAAGAGGCGAACTCTTTCTAGTAAAGTAATTATTTCGTCAGGACAATATTCGCAGGTGATACAACAGGACATGGCTTCCATGCATTGCATACAATATGCATGTAGGACATATATTTATGTAGGACTTCTATTTTTAGGAGAAATGAAAATTGAAGACATATGTAATAATCGGGAGTTCTCTGCAAAAATCGGCACATATTATGAAATCAGGAGGTAGGCATGGAATGACCCCAAAAATTCGTGAGGTTTTTTTCTCCCGGCGTGAGAGTTGACAGGTATGGTGTAAGTTCGCTTACATCAAAGCAAACTACAACTCAGCTTTTACAGTATTCACATAATTTTCAATGGATTATTTCTGAAACTTCATTATTGTATTTTGGAGATATTAAAGTTTAGTGCAGTGGTGCCCATGATTTGACTCCAAGGGATGTACTTCATTCCGCAGAATGTACTTCATTCAGTGCGTGTTCAAAGCTACAATGTACATGCAGTGGCGCCATTATGAAATACTTTCAGTAGCCTAATTGCAAGCGTTGAATCAAACTGTATTGTTGTTCGTTGTGTTGTCATACTTGGATCAAATTTTAGTGAGTTATTTATTTACAATTTCAGGGCAAAATAAAAACGTAATTACTGGTGCACTGATATAAAATGTCCAGTGCAATAATGCATAAACAAACATTAACTGAATCTGAAGGGAGAGGTAATGTTACAGCAACTCGCGATTGCTCAATTCTTGTCATTGTTCAAATTATACACAAGTCTAAATTAGGCAGAAACAACAAGAAAACAGAAAATTTAATAAATTACTTTTCAAACAAGTTTATACCATTTCATACATGCCAAGCCCGAGATAAGTATACGTGTACTTTTTGTTACTCTAAGTTTGCCTAAATAAATGCATTTAGAACTTACTGCGTGCATCTTTTGATGTCTCAGAGTTGTGGGTCGGCTTATGAGTGGGTCATGCACTTTTTTTTTGTGTTTATACCTGTTCAGTTGGGGGGTCGGCTTATATGCAAACGGGCTTATACGCGAGTATATACAGTACTTAAGTTGCTTGCCATTGTATCCCCAGATTTTTTATATAATCTGTTAAATCTATACCAGCCATAGTGGTCACAGTTCCTGTTTTATCTGTTGAGCTGTCAATTAACTTACCAAATTTTGTGTAACAGCTCATTCTTATTTCTTGCTGTGAGATAAAATTTAACTTTGACCGCCTGATAAAATTTAACCTTGACAAGATAAAATTTTGTGAATACCTGACATAAAATGAGCATAATCAACTTTGACACTGAGAGATTACTCAAACATCCGCATAACCATAACCTACCAGACTGCCATTATCTGATAGTAGGATGAATTGGATCAGGCAAAACTAACCTTCTGATGAATTTATTACTTAACAACCTCTTCAACTACGATAGAGTTTATATCTACACAACAAATCCACATCAAGATAAGTATGAACTGCTTAGCAGATATATGAAAAGCTGAAAAATGAACTTGGCGTAGGTGACGATATATTTATCATAAACAACCCGAAGATCTAATTCATACTGACAAGCTTGATTCTGACAAGCATAAAATATGTGTCTTTGATGACATTCTGCTCAGCATTGGAGAAATGAACAAGATAAAATCTTATTTTTCCCTATCTCACAACAGAAAATGTAATGCAATATACCTTGCTTAAGGCTTCTACAATATTAATCGATTCATCAGGTGAAATACTTGCTGCTTCATAATATTTGCCGGACTAGGCAATATCAACATACAAAATGTAACCTGAGAACAGTGCGGGGGGGTATTAAAAGACAAATTTGCCAAACTTTATCATAATGCTACTAGTGATGGTGGCCACAGTTTCTTTTTATTTCATAAGCTAGCAAGAGATCAAAATCATATGTTCAGATGCGGAATAGACAGGTTTTTGGACTGTGAAAATTAATCTAACGGTAAACTGGTCTTAAAGTAAACATCTAAAATTAGTCTAACAAAATAAATAAAACGAAAAAATGGATGCAAAATGAATAGAAGTTGTAAAGAAATTTGTTACAACTAGAGCAGCTTTCAAAAGGAAGGTTGAGCAGGAATGTCAAGGTCTACAGCAGACAGCAGAAGAAACTGCTAGACTTTTCAGGCCAATGACTGAAGCAGTAGTTGGCAAACAGCCAGATACTTCTGCGGCATCACCGGAAGATCTTAAAAAGTTATCAGAGAAAGGATTATGAGGTATTCTTGAAGAGGAGCAAAAAAAAGTTGCATATCAAATTATTGAGCAAATAGGAGATCAAATTATTGAGCAAATAGGAGATCCTGTTACACACCAGGCTGAGCTTTTACGAGAAACTGGAAGAGTGGATTGAGCAGAAGAAGAAAGATTAAAAACGAAACGTGATAAAGAATGACGAAAACAGGAGGAACATTAGAAAAGAACAAATTCAATTAAGCGATACTGAAAAAGCAATAAAATTCATTGGCAGTGATTTTACAGATGACGAAATTATAGATCTGGAAATTAGTGTATCTGAATCAGAAAATCTTATAACAGCCGGTCATATCAGAAAACTGGAAGATGCAGATATTGATAGATATATCGAGTTATTAACTGATATAAAAATTTTGAATGAATCTGAATACTGTGATAATATCTATGATTCTAGAGATTTTTTGGAAGTACATAATCTTGTAAAAAAATACAGAAAAAGTATTATCGCTGAAGCATATATTACCATTTTGGAAAATATAAAAAATTCTACAGAAAAATATAATAGGAATTCTAAATTACTTACATTAGCAAAAAAGTATAATTCTGTAAGATTAAGTAGTGGAATTAAAATCTATAACTCAACCGCTGAAATAGTTGATAGACTGATGCTATTAACAGCATCAAAGGAAGCTGGAAATACGAGCACAGAAATTTACAATGAAATTGTTGAAATTTTAGATAATCTCAGATCAAACGGTTATTTAACACTGGATGAATATTATATTTTACACAACAATCGTACCATGGCGAATTAATTCGTGCCGATTTGATTTGCTAACCGCAAAGCACAATCTGCTAGCAGTTCAGTTTTATTTATCAAATAAAATTGGAATGTTATCGACAACATTACTGCTTGATTCATCACAGACTATGGTGGACAGTGCAAATTTTTCTGTTATTTATAATCCACCAATTGAACTTGACAATGATAAACAATACGAAATAGGTTTAGTTTCAGCTACTACCTGGCATGCTATAACAAATATCAGAACATTAATGATGATTTCACATTTCAATCAATTCAGCCAGCTGGCCGGGCCCTGATTTCTACTAAGATACCACAGGGCGCTAATAATGTTACAGATCTTAATGAAGCAATAAAGTTATTAATTACAACTAAGGTTGAATCCGCATCAGACAATTCTGAGCTCATTCCAAACTATAACACATTGCATGCCAGAATTACATTGAAAAATGGTTTTATTGTTGATTTCAGTACCACAAATAGCATGGGTCCATTGTTAGGATTTGGTCTAAAACAATATGGTTCTGAATCTCAAAGTGCTTCAATTTCATATGATGGCAAGTTACCCATTGATATAATAGAAGCAAATCTGATTTTAATAAATTGCTCTATTGCCAGCGGGTCGTATATGGCACGTGGTAGTAAAGGTCAAACTATCTACAGTTTTTCTCCTGACGTACCACCTGGATCGCTAATGCAAGTAAATCCAAGACAGATAATCTACTATCCTATTAGTGTTGAAAATCAAATATCTTCTATAATGATGACACTGACTGATCAATCTGGCCGGCAGCTAAATCTCAATGACAAAATTGAACATATTATCTGCACTTGAGGTCAGTGAGTTCTGCTCACCACAGTTAACTAATCACTGTCAATTTTATCGAACAGTTTTGTATAGCAAAATGAAACAATGAAAAATTTATCACAGGAATACTGTGGGAGATTTCTTTGGAAATATATTCTCTAAAATAATTGAAAATGTACCTGGAATTGCAAAAAACACAGCACCTATCACATTAGACACATCAAAAGCTTTTGCCACAGGATTTCTTCTGCAGCAGGCTCAAGGTTTGGACAGAAGATTGCTGATAAAATTAAGGGTGGATATAAAACAAGCAATTTCTGAAATATCACCAACATCAAAAACTACTAAGTTACTGATAAAAATGACAAAAAAACTGCTATCTCTGCCAGGCGAAAAAATTATTAGAAAATTAGTAACTAAAACTAGACCCACTCAACCAGATACTGCGGTGTTCTAAATTTTGTCTAACAATAACAGATAAAGAATGTCAAAAATTACTGTGACCTGACTGAGGAAATACCAACTGACGACTCAACAACAGAATCTGAATATGTTGAATATCTTGATGAAAATTCAAATGAACCTAATAAAACAGGGATTCAAACTTTTAATACATGAGATGAGGCTGTGTTTCTGTTGCCGCATAAAGCCATACCTGAAGTACGAGGTAGTATAATGACGGCGGTACCACCAGTTGCTATTGCAGCTTGTACACAAATAACATTTGTTAATAACGGTTGGAGTTTGTTTAGAAGCATCAGATATCAACTAGCTAATCAAACAGTAGACAATATTTTTATGCACCTGCCAACTGCAAGTACAATTCTTAACATAGTTTCATTTAGTGACGACTACTCAAGATCTGTTGCAACAAGTATGCTGTGGTTAAAAGATACTGGAGCTGGAGATGATTCATCTCAATTTAGCCCAAATAATTGTAATGAAATTGCAGCTGGAGCTGATGCTGATCTAATTTTAGTGAGAAATTTTCTTATTAATAATGCTGTAGATCTTGGATTTTGTTGCACCAACTGCAGACGCAAATGTTGATGTAAGAACTTTGCTGACAACTGTGTGTAAAATTCTTGGAATTCCTGCACCTGGTGCAGCAGCTACATCAATGCAAATGATACCTTTCGTAAACAGAATAACACGTACACCTATCAGACATAGAGCATACAATGAAGGTTACGTTAAACGATGAGCGTTTACAAACAGCTCAAATCAAATAACTATGATGCTGCCGCTTAGTACAATATTCGGTTTTGCAGAGACTACAATAAGGTATTTCATGGAATAAAACATACATTTATACTTGATCAAGTTGATCAAAACATCTGATGTGAGCTGGTGGTGATGACACTCAATTTATAATTTCACGACTGGCACTGTGGATGCCATGTGTCGTTCCGTCGATTGATAAATCAATAGAGCTTGAGACAATGTTAACAACAGTTTTAAAAAAAATACATTTTATGCAGAATAAAGTTTATCAAAATGCAATTCCAAATTTGATCAATAATACATCAAGAATAACAACTGCACTGAGTGAACAGTTACAAAAGCATGTATTTATTTTGTTTCAATGACAGAACAGACATGGAAGTCAGCTTCAAAACAATTCTGCATTTGATAGTCCAGATGAAAAATTTGTCAGAATAAATTCTAAGCAGTATCCAAAACGAGCAATCAAATTAATTTTGCAGCTGATGCTGCAACGCTAGCTGACAGAGACGTATCTCAAGCTTTTATGTACCTTATGGAAGCTTTGCAAAAATATCAAGATGCTGATAGCAGATCTCAAATTTCAATCAAAGAGTTTATAAACAACTTTGAGATCTTAGATCAACTGAAAGATGTCAGTGGATTTCAAAGAGTATTTTCTAAAGATGAGCTAGTGATCCAAACTGGACGGAGAAGTTGTGTAATAAATATCCAAAATTCTAACGATGGAACTGGCATGCATTGGGTAGCACTTTATAAAACAATTATTTTGATTCGTTTGGGCTACCACCAAGTGATATTATCAAACAGTACGTGCTAGCATCTCAAAAGTACCAAAAAATCAATTATTTGTCTAATCAACTTGTGATATGTTTATCCAACAAATGTCCCAGTCCAAAGGACTGGATAATTTTCTGAAATTTATATTACAATTTATACCTAAACCAAGCATGGAAAACAAAAACATTGCAATTTTATCTAACAAGCAAATACAAAAATGACTTTCTATTGCCTGAAGTGCAGAAGTAAAATGGAAAATACAAATGAAACCACAGAAACTACCAAAAATAACCGACTTATGATGAAATGTGTTTGTGCTAACTGTGGCCGGAAAAAGAGTAGGTTTCTCAGACGTGGCCCACCATTACCTGGAGATCAGGGAATGCCAAGAATTTCTAATACTATTTTAGGCCACGATTAAATTATAACAAAAATGCAGGGCCAGTTTGCAAGCAAAGCATGCAAATGTAAAGCTGACCACGATCTTTGTCTCGAGCATGATAAAATAGTAACTTATTGTCAGTGTTGCAATCAACAGGCTGTAATTGGATCCAGCTTAGATATTCACAAGTTAATTGGTAAATTACTGAAACCCAAACATGGGTGGGCCCTGCCACGCCACAAGAATACAGGTCCATTGAATCCTCTTGATAAACAGCTTGATGAAAATGACAATCCTATTCCAGGGGAGGAGCCGTACAATCAAGTCGATGAAATTGCAATGCGACATGATATATGTTACCGTGACAATGAAAACGATAAATCTAGTTGTGACCATATTATGTTTAATGAGCTAAGCGATAAGAGACCCAAAGGGAATAAGGGAGTGAATTGATCATAAGCTAGTACAACGTTTCATTGATGCAAAATATAAACTGGGTCTTGGTAAGCCTCGGCTAATGTACTTTATGATGATGGAGTGCAGAGCTGTCTCGTACATGAACTTCACTAACCTGAAAAAAAGTTTCCTTGACGAAAAGTTGTCGCAAACTCGGCTGATGATATATGGGCAATAGATCTAGCTGATATCTCACACATTGCAAAGCATAATGACAATAAAAGGTACCTGATGAACATAGATGATATTTTAGTAAATACGCGTTTAGTGTGCCTGTTACAGATAAAACAGGTAAAACCATAACCGATTCGTTGAGAGAGATTATAATAAGTACAGAAAGAAAGCCAAATAAGGTATGGACAGATCACAGAGTGTAGTTTTTTAATAAACAATTTGAGCAGTTTCTGGAACAAAATAACATCACCAAATACATCACAGGAAATGAGAATAAAGTACTGTCGTCAAGAGATTTAATTGTATGCTAAAGAAAAGATTTACAAGCAACTTACAGCCAAAATCACTAACAGGTATTTGGACGATCTGCTAAAGATCATGTCGGATTACAATAACACAAAACATAAAACAACTGGAATGTCACCAAATGAAGCTATTAATAACCCAATACTGGTGAACAAGAATACATACCAAATACATAAGTTTAGCGTGGGTGATAAAGTTAGAATTTATTTGTGAAGAAAACTTTTGAAAAAGGATTCACTCCTAACTGGTCTGAGGAAGTATTTGTTGTGGATAAAATTTTAACAACAATACCCATGACGTATAAGCTGAAAGATTCAGCAGGAGAAAAAAATTATTGAAGTTTTTATGAATAGGAACTGCAGCAGATACAGCAGGATAGATTTGTTATCAAGCAAGTGATAACAAGAAAAGGAAAGAAAAGTTTGGTTAAATGGAGAGGCTATGGAGACAGTTTTAATGGTTTAATGCCAGACAAAATAAGAACAATAGTCAGAGCTAAAATCTTAAATATGAACTTCTTATTTGACATTGTCAAGTTGTTTACGAGCAATCAAAACACTGAAGAAAAGTATGTAAAGTTTCTTGTCAAATACGATCCTTACTTGACGTTTGATGTGCTACTGACAGATTCGAAGGTATCAGAACTTGAGAAATATCAAAAAATATTTGTTCGATATGATAGAGACACTGTTTTAAAATGGGCTCACTGCTGTTTGACAAGGGAAAATCTAAAAGATTTTCTGAGAATTGATATATAACGGAGTGCAATTTTATGTTATTATTAAATATGGATAGATTTGTTACTCGAGTTAATATTATAAATCCCTTTTATCTCAAAGAGGCTGTAAGAAATATGTTCCGTGGTGACAATAACATGGTAGCTTGCTTTGAAGGAGAAAGAGAAAAAAAATAATTTAATTTTGTTAAGCAGCACAGAACTTGATCATATGCTGAAATACAGAAAGATATTTGTTGAATACAACAAAGAAACATTATTTAATTTATTTAAATATCTTAATTTCTGCTTGACAAATAGCAACATCGCAAATATTTTAAATAGCAGGCGATTCATATCGAAAGAAGATTCTAACATTAAATCTTTTCAATAATGCTGATTTATAGATTCCATCAGCGACAAATTTTACTGCCCTTGGATCAATGTTAAAATATTTTGATGTAGCATAGGTTGACGTAAATGACATTTCTTCACCTGTGGCAGAATTAGTTGCTATAATAAGATAGACTGATTGTTTAAAATTAACACCACCTCCCCTACCACAATGAATATAAAACAATGTGAGAGATAGTTAATATAACCGGTTTGTGTTCCTTGTACTTTTACCATTAAATATCCTGTATTAATGATATTTCCAATAACCTTCTTTGCTTTTACATTTCTAACAACACCTCTGTCATTGGCCTCTTATAGATCATAGACTGAGTGTTGTTGAAACGCATCTTGCAATGACAAATTAGCAGTATTATTTTCAGTAACACTGCCATTGATATGGTAAACTCTCATTCCAACTGGAATATCAGCACCGCTAAACAAGGTTCAGATAAATTCATATAAGAACATCACAGTATATTCGCTATCATTAGTGCCTTTCACTTTCATCCTATAACCAGCTGGCATTAGAATTCCAATTGCATTTTTTGTTTTATCTTTATCACAATGCGAATCTCATTACCAGCAACAAGATTATATATCTTGTGACACCAGAAAATCTCTTGATGTCTAGCAAGAAAGTTAACGATTATCAGCATCTGGTATAAATTTTCCATCTTATAATAATAGCTTTTCCAAATCTCTAATTGACCATTTTCACAGAACACTCAATTAAAGAAATATAAAACAGTAGATATAGGAATGTTGAAACTAGCCAATATAGCAAAGAAAAGTCTGTTTTTAACAGAAAGCTATCGACTTATAAAAATCGCAACCTCATTTGCTGGTTTCGATAACAGTTGGTTATTTAATAATAAGCGTTTACTTACAAATTTTTCCAGCACAAACTTACATCATCTACTTCCGCCAACAATCAAATTCCAGCTTGCCATGAACAAGGGTCTAAAGATCATAGTGCAGTTCTATGTTAAGCTTTTTAAGCTAAATACATCCCTGGAATCCCCACAACAACCTAAGGATGGTTTTATTGATCAGACGCCTACATAAAAAAACGTGAGGAATTTGCTAATCCTTATATTACATCAAAAGCTAATCAAATCCTAACAGGGACAGATTTAATGTCGTTGTCAGATAATATATTTCAGGAGATATGGAAAAAATAGATGAGTACACAACATCAGGATCTGGCTGGAAGTGAAATCATAATGGAAATACTTTTCCACACTATGAAATATAGTCCACTGCGAGGTAACTCGCTTGTTGAACTCCCAACTAAAATCAAAAACTCAAAATGTTGCATTAATATAAAAAATTATGACAATAAATGTTTCCAATGGGCCCTACTGCTGGCATTATTTCCGGCATGAGCTCATCCTTATCAAGTATCAAATTATATTGGTTATGTTAATAATCTAAACTTTAGCGGGATTGACTTTCCCGTTGCTGAGAATCAAATTCCAAAATTCCAAAAACAGAACAATCTCCTGTTGCCTGGAGGTATTAATGTATTTGATGTATCAGAAACTAAAGATTTATCCTAGATATATCAGCGATCTAGCATCACAAAAAACAGTAAATTTACTATTTTATAAAGATCATTACGCGTGGATAAAAACTTTAATGGGCTAGTCGGAGGTCAGCATAACAAGCATAAGAGAAAGAAATATTTCTGCATCAGATTTTTGCATGGCTGTATTTCCCAACATATACTTTATCGACACCTCGAATATTGCTCTGATGTTCAGAAAATCTCTACGCCTGGTAAAGATGAAAAAATATTACAATTTACAAATTACAGGCGTAAGGTGAAAGTGCCTTTTATAGTAGAAGCAGATTTCAAGTCAATTTTACTTCCAGTGCAAGAAGCAGAAAATAACCCTAATAAATCTTTGACAAGGATAATACATGAGCATATTCCCTGTGGCACAGCATATAAGATTGTGTTGATAAATCTTTATCAAAACCAGTAATGATTTACTGTGGAAATGAACCAGCTGTCTGGTTGCTAAGGAACCTTATCGACAATATTGATCTCATCATGACGTTATTCGCTAATACAAACAAATGAAACCACTAACGTTAAAGCAAGAAACTGACTTTTCCAAAGCAGAAATATGCTATATTTGCGAGGGCGTGCTTTTGCCTCAAGATAAGGTAAAAGATCACTGATATATTACTGGAAAATATCATGGTGCAGCACATGATAAATGTCACTGAAAATATACTGCAACAGATTTCGTCCCAGTTGTATTTCATAATTTCACAGGATATGACGCTCATATTACAGTTGAAGCTTTCGGTAATAAAGATATAATAAACTGCCTGAAAATTAGTAACAACAATAAAATAAAGTGCATCCCAAATAACTCTGAAAAATATATGTCACTGACACTAGGCAAGTTGAGATTTATTGATAGTCTGCAGTTTATGGCAGCATCACTAGACAAGATTGTCAAAGACTATAGTCAATTTAATAATTTGACTGAGCATTTCGGTGAAACTGCTGGCAGTTTATTGACACAAAAAGGAATTTTTCCTATGAGCATCTAGATGATTAGGATAAATTTGATGAAACGTGTCTACCTGATAAAGAGAAGTTTTATTCTAGGTTAAATCTCGAAAGTGTTAGTGACGATAATTATGCCTATGCTCGATCAATTTGGAGATTCATTCGGCTGCAAAAACTTGGGAGATTATCATAATTTTGTAACTTATTACAGATGTACTGTTGCTTGCAGATATATCTGAAAATTTCAGAGACATCAGTGCTGATTACTACGGACTCAACCCAGTGTGTACTATTCGGCACCTGGACTAAGTTGGGATGCATTACTGAAACATAGTAAAAGAAAACTGGAGCTTCTAAGACCCTGATCTGTTCAACTTTATAGAACATGGAATCCAAGGTGGAATAAGTGTCATAAAAAAAAAATATACTAGGGCTAATAATAAATATCTACCCGACTATGATAGTACAGAACCATCATGTTTTATATCTAGACACCAATAATTTATATGGCTATGGTCTATCAGAGTCTATGCCATATGGCTGGTTTAGGTGGATCACTCAAAAAAATTTTTACAAAGAAACTGATGAATTATACCGGATGATGTTAGTTATTTCATAGAAGTTGATATTGACTATCCTGTTGAGCTGCACAATGCGCATAACAAATATCGATTCTGTCCAGAGTCGATGCTGATAGATTACAGTTTATTATCTGATGAGCAGAGAAATTATTCGTCTAGTACTAATTAACACCAATGGTAAATCTGTTGTTAAAAAATTAGTTCCTAATCTGCTTGACAAAAGGAGATATGTTTTACACTATAAAATTCTTAAGCAAGCAGTTGATAATGGTCTGATACTAAGAAAAGTTCATCATGTGCTAAAATATAATCAATCACCATGGATGAAAAGCTACATCGACTCAAATACAGCACGATGAGCAGCTGCAAAAACAGAATTAGAAAAAAAACACTTTTTCAAGCTTATGAATAACAGCGTTTGGCAAGACCACAGAAAACATTAGAAAGTAAGTCAATATCGAGATTGTCAATAACGTGGAACGTCATAATAAACTTGTAGCATCTGACGATTTTTTTAGTATGAAAATATTGAATGAAAATTTAGTAGCCATTCAACAACAACAAGATGAATCTGAAGTTAAATAAGCCAGTTTATGTCGGTATGGCAGTTCTTGAAATATCAGGGGGCTAATGTACCAATTTTATTACAATTAAGTAAGTGGCCTGATGAAGAGCTGTTATTTACAGATACTGACTCGCTTATGTACAAGATAAAATCTGATGATATTTATCAAGAATTTTATGATAATCAAGAGATGTTTGATCTTTCAGATTATCCAAAAAACAGCAGATTCCACTGTGATGATAATAAAAAAGTAATAGGAAAATTTAAGGATGAGACAAACTTTGTTCCTACCATAGACTTTATCGGATTGTGTAGTAAAATGTATTGTCTAAAATTAGCTGATAATAAAGTTAAGAAACCAGCTAAGGGAATTAAAAGAAATGAGGTAGGTAAGGTGATAGGATTTGATAATTATAAAGCTGCATTAGACGGATTTTCTAGCTATGTAGAGATGATGGCAATAAGATCAAATTGTCATAAAACTGAAACTGATGCTATCATAAAATCTGGTCTTTGTAATTTTGACGATAAAAGATACTGCTTCGATGGAATTAATACATTTGCGTTAAGTTATAAAATGTCTGATAGTGTTGACCTTACCAAAGTGAATTTTTTAGATTGGTTATCATGGTAAATCTCTAGCGATTTCATATAAATTTTGTGTGAATATCAAAATTATCTCGACATGTGGCTGTGTAAATTATTGATTTTTTTTTAAAAAATCCCAGCGAGTTATTAATAGCGTGTTCATTTTAATAGACCTACAAATCCCAGCGAGTTATTAATAGCAGATTGGATTTTTATGACAATGATAGGTATAGTAATTTTGTGTGAAGTTAGGTATAGTAATTTTGTGTGAAATATACATACAAATTGCCAGCGATTTCAAGTAAAACCCGCAATAGTATACTATAATGAGCATTTTTATGACAAAACCCTATTTTGTATGACAATGACGATTCAGTGGTAGGTCCTAGAGCTAGGTAATCAATAATGAAATAGATTTTGTTGCCTCAACAAAGTTGTTTTCATATTTGTTTAGACTGACAGGGGGCGCCTGGGAGGGGGTAATCATGCTTTCGTCCTAATACAAAATAGGGTTTAGGCAGAGAAACCTTGTAATAGTTTACTACTCAAAACTGGCTTTGCAATTCAAGAGAAGTCCAAAAGAGGTTGTCCAACCAGTTGCTAAGAAAGTCACAATTTTGATACAAGGTACCTGATCAAGATTTCTACCAAGTTTCATCAAAACTGGCCCTGTCATTATGAAGAACAAGTTGAAAATGGGTTTTCCACATGGTTGCTACTGAAGCCACACCATTGCTTGGTAAGTCACCCCAAACAAAATGTGTTGTCCTAAAAACATTTATGCCAAGTCTGATTGAAACTGACTCTGGCCTTCTAGAGACAGAAACAAAAACTGGCTTTTGATCCAAATGTTAGGGAAACAACATCACTGCTATGGAGTCAACCTGCACAAAATTTTGATAGAGCATGTCCAAAGAAATATAGCTACCAAATTGGTTTAGCCAATCTGGACAAGCTGTTTTAATGCCATTTTTCAACACATGATAAGCTATACATAACAGCTAGTATATTTGGCAGATGTGAAGAACCACCTGCCCATGAGAAACTAATGGTAAACTTTGTCACATACCCACACTGGTCGAGCCAAGACAAGCTCACATGGACAGAGGTGAGATGTGTGATTGATCTGTAAATGCAAGCACCCCATTCTGGACAGGAAGTGAAAAATGGGTTTCTCATTTTGGCATTATGGAAGACACAAAATTGCTTGGAGAGCCATACTGAACAAAATGTTGGCTGAGTATATCCTGAAGAAATTCCTATTAAATTTATTTGAAATTGACCCAGTAGTTTTGGGGGAAAAAGTTCATAATAAGAATGTGGGTGGTTGACACATGACCAATGACTGATGATGGACAAATGATGCAGGGCAAAATCATAAGCTCAGGGACTCAGTGCAAGGCAAGCAACAAACATCTGCAAACATGCTGTCCTTTTATGCACAAATAAGTCGGCAAGTTTGTGAAAGATAACCTGAAGTTTGCAAACAAGATTGCATATGACCAATTGACTGCAAGTTGTACAAATGTTTTTGCCATTATCTTTTATCACACACACACACACACATTCAATTCTTCCATTGCAAATTCTATTAACTTACTTCCTTGCTTTCTCCTATTGCAAATTCTAATAACTTACTTCCTTGCTATCCCATGATCCTTTACTAAGGTTTTCCATCATCACTTTATTTTTCTGCACATCCTCTGGTGATAAGTGTTCCCTCCTGAAAATATCAAAACAGTATGCCACATACTAAATATGATGTTCTAAATAACTTGTAAATAATTCTGTCATGGTCTCAACATAGTGGGATTTGAATAAAATTTAATTTCATAATCAAACTTGAAAATGATATACAAATGAGGAATGATTTTCACGTTTAACCTTGTGTATGAAACAAAAATTTGTTGCCATTAAAAATGTTGGATATAGTAACTGTCAGATAAAAAGATGTAATATATGGAAGAATTTAAGATATATTTCCAATTTCAGGCATCATATAAAAAGAATCTAATAATTCAGTAGTTAAATGACACTAGACAGTAATTTACATGATCAAATAAAACAATACCAGTCTGCAGATATCATGTGTTTTGATCACCCAAATAACCAAAAATCAAACAGAATCTTCATTAAATGGACTTGTGTTTGTAAAATATATATGCTCCACTGCTGACAAAAATCCAAGTGCCCAAATATTCAAAACTGAAGAAACAATTGTATGTGTGTCATTTGGATTCTTAATGCTGCTTAAACAATTTTTCAGTTATATCACTATGACATCTGCAGTGTGGCAGTTTATAGTAATGTCCAGCACCAGTCCTAACTTTAACTTCTTAATGCTGAGTGCCAAGTGAGGCAGCTGTCAGTACCATTTTTATAAGTCTTTGGTATGACTCAGCTGGGTTCAAACCTGCTATTTCCCGCATCTGAGGCAGATGCTCTAACCCCTTAGGCCACCAGAGCGGTACAAGAAAAGTTAGACAAATTGCTGTAATTGCATGAAAATTTAATCTGGTCATCTGTTTATGCATACAAACATGCATAACCCAATTTCATATGTCTACCAAATGATTATTTCTAAATTGTATTGTTTTTGTTAATAAAAATGTCAACAAAGCTGAAAAAGTGTGTGTGTGTGTATGTTTATGCTTGTCTGTACAAGTGTGTATGCTAATTGCATTAACGGTCTTCAAATCTAATCAGATCATTTACTCATGAATACAAACATGCCTCCTAAATTTTAGTTTTATACTCAATGTGGTCTTTGCTTAATTGTGTAAGAAGATTTTGGTTGAAAAAAATCGAAGTAAAAAAAAGTTTAAAATGTGAAAACACTGACAACTGACAATTTTAGTAATGACTTGGAAATGTACTTAGATTTGCTAGATATGAATAATTACAAATATGCCTTCCAAATTTCATTTGTCTGCCTCAAGTTGTTTTCAAATAATTATGTCAAAAATGTTTAAAATGTGTAAACAACTGAAAATTAACCTGTCAACTTCTCATGATGTAGATAAATGGCATAAATCAAACAGCTGCATGTCCAATAGGTTTGGTGCTATTACACTAAAATAGATTTGTAACGGACTTACGGAAGTATGTGGGTGTGACTGATTTGGATTTTTAATGTAGCTTTAACAATTTTTCAGTCATATCGCTACAATGTTTGCAGTGTGACAGTTTATAGTGATGTCTAGTACTGGGGATCATGCAGCAGACATGCAGCATCATGTCCCACCCAGTCACATTATCCTGACACCAGGCTGACCAGTCCTAACACTAACCTCTTAATGCTGAGCGCCTAGCAAGGCAGCTGTTAGTACCATATTTATAAGTCTTTGGTATGACTCGGCCGGGGTTCGAACCTGCGACCTCCTGCATCCGAGACGGACGCTCTAATCACTAGGCTACTGGAGTGGTCACTTACTGAAGTAAACACATATGGAATGACATCAGCAAAACAAACATGCCCCCATATTCTAGCAAAGTGATGACATAATACTGTCTATACTTGCTTATGAGTTGAGTCAAACTGCAAACAACAAAGATCCTGATATGCTGCAGCATAATGTGCATGCAGATCAGGGTCTATGTTGTTTATTGTACTGATTACTTCGAACAAACAACACAGGCCCAGATCTGCCAGTACATTATGGGATGGCAGATCTGGGTCTGTGCAATTTGCAGTTGAACTCGACTTATAAGCAAGTATATATGTTAAAAGTTTTTGCTCACATTTCTTAAATTGAATATGTTCAAATGAACAGCTATATCATGTCTGAAAAATTCATACTGCATGAAACTATGTATGCACTGCAGTAAATTAAAACATGAGTATCACTGTTTATAAATGTGTACATTTCCAGAAAGTGACATTTAAAAAAACATTATTAAAGATAGATATATGTTAAAAATTGAGTGTATCCAAATCATACCTTTTCTTTGATTCTAAAATTAGATTATTTACAGCATAAAATTCGGCTTCGTAATCACCAATCATTTCCTGAAATAAAAGCATCATACAGCTGAATCAAATGCTTAAGATACCCTAACATGGTAATTCTCACAGAAAGTCTCACTCTCCAATGCTTTGATACAAAAAGGAAATAAAGTTGAAGCCATTTATAACAAAACCTAACAAAACTCAAACTGTGCCATAAACCTTGTCCCTGGTTCATCAGCCTATGTTTGCCATGCATTTCTTCAGTGATTAAATTCTGCTTATTATGAAAAACTTTCGCTGATTTAAAGACACTCATTGTAAATGGGATTTTCTGCTAATCACAAAAAAGTATTTCAGACTCTGGTTTAAATAAATCCACTCTTCACTAATAATATCAGAACCAGGCATAATTGTAAAGGAGTATATACCGTATTTCATGTAATTTTTCATACACGAAAAAATAGTTATTAATTTCAGTGAATGAAAAATTGTATGTAAAATAAATAATTATCATTTGGTGGTACTGACTGTGTACGAAAAATAAAGGGATCGTACCTGAACAAGTTCTATGGAACACATGCTACTTGACAACCTAATGGTACAAACATACAAAGTAAATGTATATTTTCTGTCTCATTCTGCTCTCAACTCAAGAATCTAATTAGGGCTGTTCCAGTAAAACATATACCCCCCGGGGGGAAGGCACTTTCAAATTCAACCAACCCACAACAGAAGCAATTTAAAAAAATTAAGATCCACCGTCAGATATGTTTTAATCAAAAAACATTGCCCCCTACAGAAGCATATTTTGTTTTACATAATTTCTGGCTATGGG
Source organism: Megalonaias nervosa (assembly GCA_016617855.1). Taxonomy (NCBI): domain Eukaryota; kingdom Metazoa; phylum Mollusca; class Bivalvia; order Unionida; family Unionidae; genus Megalonaias; species Megalonaias nervosa. The sequence goes on along the minus strand of JAECUM010094279.1, from coordinate 75,381 downwards.
TTAGTGGGTGGTAGAAGCGATTTTAATATTGGGTTGGGGACAGAAGCGATTTAAATGACAGCTGGCTGGAGGTAATCTACTGAATTCTTATAGATCATATAATCTATTGCATATTTATTTTTGTATTCATTCATTATAATTAATCTTTTGTCCTACTGTTTGTTTGTCTGTCAGCCATGTATGTCTCTGATACTGTGAAATCACAAATTTTCTTGGTGGCTTATTATTTGTAGATGTCATTGATCAGTCCCTTAATACCTACTAATTCAATGTCCATGAATATAGATTTTATATTAGGGATTTCTATTCTAATACGGAAATCATGAATTTGTATCGTTACTAAACTGTGTGTTTACTAAAGTGTTTTGCTATTTTTCTTTGTTCTTAGGCATGCTGCTTTTGATTAGAATAATAGTTAAATCTTGTATTGCTTTAAATGTGTGGTCAGATGCTATGATTCCCTTGTTATTATTTTTATCAACAAATGTTTTGGTAAACTTATAATTTCATGATTTGTCAGAAAAAAATCATTAATGTCTGTGAAAGCGATGTCGCATTATTTCTGCCTACTTTTTACACTATATCATTTCTTGTAAGAACACATATTTCAGTTACCAACGTCTTATTTTTATGCCTTGTTGCAAGACTAATATAAAGTTTTTTAAAAAAGAAATATAGCAAGTCAAACATTTTTATATCATAAATTAGATTTTAAAAAATGGATGAAAGTCAAGGAATCATTTTTTCCCAGAGTACTCATAAAATCAGTGTCATTCAGTTAACTGTATTGTCAACAGCATCATCACCACTGATGGCCTAGCAGTAACATTCTGCACTTTTAATCCAGTTGTCACTGGTTCTATCTCCCACTTCTAGTCTTTCATACTAGACTTATACCTATGGTCTGAGGGGCTTTCATGGCAGAGTATAAGATGCTTGTCTTGTGATACAGATCTGAGGGGCTTCCATGGCAGAGTGGTACAAGATGCTTGTCATGTGATTACTTGCCTCCAATGTGTAAATGAGAATGTTGCCAGTTACTTGTGGAAGGTCAGTGGTTCTACATCAGTGGTGTTTGGTGTCTCAAAAGTACTTGGATTTTCTTCAGCAGTAAAACTGGCTGCCATATATAGATTCTCTTCATCTGAAAATGGTGTAAAGGCCATAATGATCTACCGAAACTGGAGATCTCATGTCTAAATGACTTCGGCTGTTGGAGATAAACATCAAATCAAAAGAGGCTCCATGTGCCCTAGTGTACTAAGGTGCTTGCTTTTACAGATCACTTGCACATCTCACAGAGTGAGTTTTTGTCACAGATCAACCAGTTTGGGTTGGTGGTCTTTCGGGTTTCTTCCTCCACCTAATATACTGTTAAACCCCCCCCCCAAAATAAACACAAACCAAACCAAACTAAATCAACCAACTAATCAACTGTGGCAACAGCAGCAAAGGTACTAGTCTATCATTTTTGTCACAGCTGTTTGACTTCATAAATTTTGACTCCAGCAATTTTTGTAGACCTTTGAATATTGTCAATTATGCCTTTCTGACCGTTACCTAAAGTCATCATCAGTTGGTACAAATGAATTTTTCATGGTGAGCATATGAGATGGAGAAGTCTTGAGCAATCCTGCATCACACGCTGCCAAAAAGTTTACATTTTAGCTCACTTAAAGTTTCTCTAACAATGTCCATTGTTCCAACCAGAACTCTTATAACTTACTCAAGCTATATTCACCGATATCTGGAGATGTGCATCTGTAATAAATATTTGTAACAAAGTATGAGAATGCATCAGTGTTTTTCAGTGATGCATTTGAACTGAGCAACAACCAGAATCAACAAACCAAGCAATGAAATTATTCACATCTCGCAGGCGGAAGTACAGTGTATAATCATAATCTGCCAAAAGATTTTTCAATCTTTAAATTAGCCAATTGTTTTCCAACCATACTGATTCAGTGGACATAATCACCAGAATGGACAGAAAAAGACCTGAACAGATATAACCAGAACGTTAAAATCATTTGAGTAACTAAATTCACGTGGTTTAGTGAACTGTACATCCTTTATTGTCTTCCCTTTGATGTAATTTCTTACTGAAGCTGAGAAAATAATGTTGTACACATCAAAAATGAGGCACACTTCTACTCATTATTGTTGTTATTATACTTCTCCATTCCATCCTGTTCTTATGATCTTGTCCCCCCACATACTGTTTGTCATGTTTATGATATCTATCTAAATTTGTCACTTACTTTTCCTGCTACTATACTAATTGTTTGTGAATATGCATATCAATGTGAAATGCAATGGGGAGACTAAATCCAAGATAGAAAATCTCTACATTTCTGGATGAATTCTGCTTTGGATTCCATGTTTCTGCACAAAACTCAAGAGTTCAAGACTCGCTGTACTAATTCAGTTCCCATTGTAAACCTGTGCAAACACCATGATATTAAAATTCAATAACTTAAAATCTCGAGTGCTCATGATCAAATTTGTATCAGTATAGACACATCTATGATGACAGCTTTTGTGAAAAGAAAACCATAACAGCTGCACCATTTTCTGGATCTACACAAATTTGAAATGTGTGCTTTCAATACTACACCAAAGAGTCAGGTGCTGATTTCAGTAATGAGTCTTCCAAACTCAGGTCTGTAAAGGGATGGAAATTATGTTAATAAAACAATGTCCCTGACTTTTTTCAGTTACAAGTAGGACAAACTCTCTAAAGATTTTTTTTACTATAATCTTACTTTCATTATCAACCAATCAGGGACAGTCAAACTATGTATACTCTATTTTATCTTCACTGATTTATAGTATGGTGCTCGTTCTTTCATATCTTTAGTAATGTGAATTCTTCAACAACTCTCAACGGTTGTATGCCTTTTTCGACCACGCTGACTGGACACACCGTAAGATAATGTTCAAGTAACAGAAATACCATGGGATAACCAGAGACCAATAAAATCAAATAAAATGGTCAAGTTATCTCCCCTGCAGGGATGCTGCCAGGATTTCAGGATTTAATCTAAGCTTTGTGTGTGTGGGATCTCCAGTGAGGAAGTGGTGGCAGGAGGAATAGTCATTGTTAAATATCTAACACTTAAATATCTGTCACTCTTTCTTACTGTTCCACTCTGTTAAGGCTCTACTGAATCAAAATACTCAAAGAGATGTCATCTCTAGTTGCATAGCGATTATTACTGTGATGTCACTGGGCATGGTCATGTGGTCTTGATTGGGATGGCAGAAAGACCATAGGCTTATTCAATATTTGACAGATAATTACAACGTTGTCAGAAGAATTAAACTTTTTCTAACAATTCAGTTGGACTCTGATTATATACTTGATTCATAGTCAATGAACAGGTTCTAAAATTGATGTGTTTATTTTTGGAGCCATGTTCCTCCATCACATTCAAGATCTGAATATACCAAAGGTGAAATTAGAACAGGTGCATCCTAAATTACTATCATGGCAACTTTAAATGTTATTTAATGTGAGACTTTAATGCCAGAACTCATAGCTTCTGTGATTTTTGGGTTAAAAAATGAATTTCTTCTCAAACAACTCAATTTGGTGCAGATTACATTGTTTTTTTAATGATACTGAGAATTCTTGATGTGTAAAAATTGCACAAGAAATGAACAACATCAGATCAGGAAATTAATACCACTTGGGGAAAAATGATAGGAATATGCAGAAATAATGATAGTATTATTTAAATGGAATATGAGGTTACAATACTAGTGCTGGTTCTGTAACTTTGCAAAATACATCTTGTATAACTATTCTGTTGTTTCTAACAACACTGTAATATGGTAATAATTTTTCCACACATGACGTTGACCCACTTTTTATTTTAGTCCCTTGCTACTTAATAGTTTTAGATTTTACAACAAAACTAAGCACATTTTACCTTTTGACAATAATAAATGATCACAGATATTTAGATTGTAAGAAAATAGAAGTTACAATTGTATTAAAAGTATTGGTACCAGTAAAACTAAAGGAAATGGTAAAAAAGAATCAGGATGAACAGGTTAGTAGTGTAGTAAAGAATCCATATATCAGAATGACATCAAGTATTTTTTCATCAATTTCATCATTAGTTAATGACACTGCTTCAAAATGTTGTGTACTATATAACAGTAATCCAATCTGTAATACAGATACCAAATGATGGCTTGGAACAAAGTGCCAAAAGGTCTGCAGAAAATATCAACATCCTCAAAATATACACAGGAATAACCAAACACAAACAGGACAAATTTTATCCATCTTGCTTTGAGTTTACACATTTCAGTCAGTTTCTTATGTTTAATGTCATTCAATTTTTGCACATAGAGAGCATGTACTTCATTTGGTAATACATCTGCATGATATGAAATTTAGTCTCGTTATTCTTTTGTTGCCATAGTGGTTCTGCCAACTAGAGATCTACACACAATTATGTTGTATGGGGATTCTCTGATGTTCCCTATGAGCATTAATCTGTTGATTGTTTCTGAATTTAATATGATCCTCCTCCTCTGTGTACAAATATTATTCTGTGCTGAGAACTCCCTTTTTCATTGCCTGCTGTCTGAAACGCATATGCGTAACTAGCTTGAACAAGTTACTGTTCTTTATGGTTGTGCAATTTTCAACATCTCACAGGCATGGCCCCATGGGTATTCTCTCTTTGATATCTCTGTTCCAAAAAGAAAAGTTTTCACTAACATGAACTCTGCCAAAGATTCACTTCCTTGAATCAGTGCTTTGCTGCCTCTTATGCCAGGTTTTGTTCTCTTCCATAATGCTGTATTAGGGTTTTACATCCAACATTCCCATAGTCTGCTTGTTCAGACATAGGTATCTTGAATAAATATAACCGGCTTCCTGTCCATCCAACACATACATCGGACTCGCGCTCAACATCAATTTTGGGCTCAAAATCACACACTGGTATTTCTAGTGACATTCTCCCAATGTCCAATAGACTGATATACATGAAATTCATTGTCATCATAGCTATCACCAGCCAGTATTTGCCGACTGAAAACATCGTCGGATGACAAACCCTGTTGTGATTCAGCCATTTTGGTTTCCTGTGTGGCCCTTATTTGAAACATGCATTTGTAAAACTTCCATGATGAAACTAAGGTTAAAACTACCATAAAATGCTTGTTCCAGGGCCAATCAACCAATCAAATTTAGTTTAACAGCCATTCATGTCGAACCGAAGTAGCCAGCTATTCTAACATTTGCCTTCCTGAATTCTGGATGTCGCATCAAACGCTGTGATATTGCTACTGGCAGCACGAATTACGTCGTGAAATGCACTTTTAAAGTTAAAAGTTGAATAAAAATTGCATACAGCGCAAAGCACGTTTTATATCCGTGGCGCTGACGTAATTTGCTGAACGCATATCGCTGTTTTAAAAGTACACGAATTCGTGTGCACTCGCGAGTCACGTGTACTGGCATCATTTTCTGACCCAATGTTTTATTCACGTTAGACCGCTAGGAGGGGGTTAGATGCGATTTTAAATATATATTCGTTTTTTTTCTGACAACCCCACCAGTGATTTCTCATTTTGTTAACACAACCCACAACAGAAGTGATTTTCCTAATCAGCCTTCCACTGTCAGAATCAAAATAGTTTGAAACACAACCTCCTACAGAAGTTTTTTTGAAGTGCCATCCCCGGGGGGATATATGTTTTACTGGAACAGCCCTTACAATAAAAATAAAAGTACTCAAAAAGATTTTTGTTGTAATTAGTATATTAGAGTGAGTGAGTGAGCGAGTGAGAGAGAGAGAGAGAGAGAGAGAGAGAGAGAGAGAGAGAGAGAGAGAGAGAGAGAGGATTATGTCTCAGTGTGCAAGCTCATCTGCATTTAGAATATATGTAGCTGTTATGTTGTGTAATGTTGGCAAAATGATTCAGACAGTCTGAACATGTATTAGTAATGGGTATTATTTATTGGTAAATTGTACGCAACAACATGAGTCCGCGTTGTCAAGAAATTAAGTGCAACTTGTATTTTTACAGCAACAATAATCTCATTATCAAATTGCAATAAAAAATAAAGAACTTGAAATCATGTTTTAGCAAACATGCGCGTAAGCGCACATGCGCATGTATGTGTGTGTGTGTGTGTGCGAGAGAGAGAGAGAGAGAGGAAACAAAATTTTGTCAATGTACAAGACCATATTTATTCAGGGTAGTTTATATTTGTAGCTTTTGCAAAGAGAAAAAAAGACTGTATTGTCAGTTACCTGACGAGTGTGATAATCCTCACGCATTACGACCCTACTATATTCCATTATCAATAAACACCGCTAAATCAACAATTCATTCTTGTTTTAATTATAATGTACATTGTCACAACAACCACATGGCTTTGCAGAGTTATTTACACAGTAATTATACATGCTTAGCGCTTTGGTTATTCCAGTTCATGGGCACCCGCAGCATGGGTCAAGGAGGGTCACGTGACCCCCCCCCGGAAATCATTCTGCAAATATATATATATATAAATTCCTACAAGATTAATCATGCAATGAAGCTGAAAATATGTCACAAGATTCTGTTCAAAATGCTTAATAAATATTAGCTTCAGTTTCAGACTGCTTCTTATACTAACTCTCCCAGCCGTGACTGACTGACCCCCCTGAAAATCCTGACCCCCCCCATGCAAAAAATCCTGCAGGCACCCATGTTCCAGTTGATACCAGATTGAGGGCAAGACTCGACAGAAGAGGTCAAATCAGCAAGGCTGCCAGTAGGGAAATGAGGCTCTCTTTAGGTAAATGGAAATCTGTTAATGTGCTATAGAAGCCATTGTCCATACAGCAGATGTTATAAGGACAAGCAATTGTATGCATTACTAGTTTTTCAAACTCGCCAATAAAGATAATAGTGGGGTATATCGTAGAATAGATTTGCAATAAAATGTTAATTATGTCCAAGTCAGTGACTTTCAAATTTATGATGGCAAATGACAAGGTTTTTATATTTTATGTTTGTATGACTATAATGAAACAATAAGACTATTTGAATAATGGTCTGTGGTCTTCACTTTAGCATGTACTGAGATGTAACTTTTGTTGGATAAAAAAACAGTAAAGGGCTTCCGAACTCGTTTTAAAATACATCTGGTGTTTTGTTACGGTGACAGACTTAATAAGGAGAACTAATTAACGATAATATTTAAAGGTAAGGTCTGTGAAGTCCTTTGTCCATTTGTTAATAAACACCAGTATATATTGTAATGACAATAAGAGAGCTTATGCACATGGGCACCCACAGGATTTTTGCAAAAAGGGGGGGGGGGCAGTCAGTCACAGCCAGGAGAGTTAGTATAGTAAGCAGTCTGAAACTAAAGCTAATATTTACAAAGCTTTTTGAACAGAATCTCGTGACATATTTTCAGCTTCACCTGCATGATTAAACTTGTCGGAATTTATATACATATATATATATTTGCAGTATGATTTCCAAGGGGGTCACGTGACCCCCCCCTTGACCTATGCTGCGGGCGCCCATGTTTATGTATCAATCATTGTATTTTCTCACCAATAATTAATTATTATTTTTTGTAAAAACAAAATGGCAATATGGTATTTTTGATCTTTTTTGCAAACATAAATCTTCTTAGTAGAAATGTTATGTCCAATAATTTTATGGATTTTTCAAAAAATACAAAGTGATATGTATGAAAAATTATGTTACATTTAAATAATTATTATTTTGATAACTGGATTGCGTATGATAATTAAAGGGTACAAAAAATACATGAAATACGGTATATATATATATATATATATATATATATTATACCACATACATTAAAAATAACATGGTATTTAAAGTGTTGGTATAAAGCAATTTGATATACCAATACTATTGGTGTATCAAATTGTGATCTGTCCATGGCACAATAATACGCATATATAAACATGCTAGCGACCGTCTGCAGTTGATTCTAGATCAATGATGAATTTCCATATATTAATCATTACTGACTTATGAAAATAACGATAAAAAGTATTAATAATCCTCATTTTCTAAATGAATCTAATATGGTACACATTTTCATCACAATCCTTTCTGATTTCTGTTTTGCCCTCCACTCTCAATCATAACGGACAAACTATGCAGAAATGTGGAGTGAGCGAGAAAAGGAATTTAGACTGGATTGAAACCTTGAAATAGAAATTACACCAAGTAACCTACAAGAATATGGTTCATCGTAATGATACATGTGCACTTTCCTTGGGATTTATCTACAGTGTTTATCAATGATACAAAGTTGCAAACCAGGTCGCCATTATACAGTAAATTCCTCGGTTATGTGGTACACATACTGTGATGTATTTAATGTTATGTTTGTTGTTGTTGTTTCTTAAACATACTATAATGTTCTAAAAATCTATTATTATTAATTAAATATGAAATGTCCAAAGGCCTCTCTCTCTCTCTCTCTCTCTCTCTGGACCATCGTAGCAAGATACGGGCTAATATCTATGAAAAGACGAACGTAGAGGATTTTCGTTTGTGTCATCTCACGGTATCTCTGGACTTATGAATGATAGTAAAAGTTAAGTCAAACCGACCAAAGTGTGTGTGTGTGTGTGTGTGTGTGTGTGTGTGTGTGTGTGTGTGTGTGTGTGTGTGTGTGTGTGTGTGTGTTGGTGTGTGTGTTGGTGTGTGTGTGTGTGTTGGTGGTGTGTGTGTGTGAGAGAGAGAGAGAGAGACAGAGAGAGAGAGAGAGAGAGAGATTTAAAGTCAATCCTGACCAGAGAGAGGGAGAGAGTTTATTGTTGGTGGTACTGTTACTAGAGTAGAACAATGACTTAGATCAACTGTAAATATATTAAAGATATTTTAATTAACTCTTGCTGGTTCATCATTTCGCTTAGTTTATATTCCATATCAATTTCCATATGCCGGTATGTGAATGGCAGCGTTCATGTGAATGGTGTAGGTAACCATCTGTTTTTGTAGTGCTCTACTTTTATCATTAAAACCATCTTTCACGTTTATATCATAAGTATGTATTATATTGATTTAATCAATGTGAAGAAAAATAGAAATTAAAAAAGAAAACAATCAACTTATCAATATGCAAGGTGATTGTGAATAGCCACAAAAGGCATCCTCAAGTGTGTCTGCTACAAAATGTAGTTCTTTGCCTTTTGTGGCTATTCATTAATTAATGTGGAATAGAAACTAAGCGAAATGATGAACCAACAAGAGGTAACTAAAATATTTTAATATATTTACAGTTGATCTAAGTCTTTATTCTGCTTTAGTAACTGTACCACCAACCATAAACTCTCTTTCCCTTGTTGGTTTGACTTTAAAACTCTCTCTGTGGTCCGTTTGATTTTAAAACCCTCTCCCACCCGCTCTCTCTCTTTCTCTCTCTCTCTCTCATCCTTTGGTCAGTTTGACTTAACTTTTACCATCGTTCACAAGTCCAGAGACATCATGGGATGACACAAACAAAAATCCTCTACGTTCGTCATTTCATAGATTTTAGCCCGTATCTTGCTACGATGGTCCAGAGAGAGAGAGAAAGAGCATCCTTTGGACATTTTTATATTTAATTAATAATAATCGATTTTCAGAACATTATAGTATGTTTAAGAAATAACAACAACAAAACATTAAATACATCACAGTATGAGTACCACGTAACTGAGAAATTTACCGTATGTCAACATGGTTTGCAACTTTGTATCATTGATAAACACTAGATAAATCCCAAGAAAAGTGCACACATATTGTTACGATGAACCACACTGTTGTAGGTTACTTGGTGTAATTTCTATTTCAAGGTTTTAATCCAGCCTAAATTCCTTTTCTCTCTCACTCCACATTTCTGCATAGTTTGTCAGTTATGCATGAGAGGTTGGGGGGAACAGAAATCAGAAAGGATTGTGATGAAAATGTGTACCATATTAAATTCATTTAGAAAACGGATTATTAATACTTTTTATCGTTATTTTCATATGTCACTAATAATTAATGTGTGGAAATTGATCACTGATACAGAATCAACTGCAGACGGTCGCGAGAATGTTTACATATGTGTATTATTGTGCCATGGGCAGATCACAATTTGATATACCAATAGTACTGGTATATCAAATTGTTTTATACCAACACTTCAAATGCCATGTTATTTTTAATGTATGTGGTGTGTGTGTGTGTGTGTATATATATATATATATATATATATATATATATATATATTGTTATGTATATGTAATTTAATTACTTGTGTGTTAGTTTTAAGTTCTTGTTTTTACTTTATTTTAGTTTCATTACATTTTATTGTAATGATAATTTTCATTGGATATGAATCTCTTTTCAGAAAATTAACTTGACCTGATTAGATTCTAACAGTTACTTCAGCACTATTTTTAGCTCATAGATTTCGTAAACACTAAGCGGAAATGATTGGCTATTGCCAAGGTCATTTTCGGCCCACATGTTAGTTGAGTTGTAAACAGCTTTCTTTTTTAATTTATTTTTAGTGTGGGAATTTGATTCTTTGATAAGGCTATTCTAGCTATGTGATAATTGGCATTTTTTTTACTTGCGTTGTTCCATGTTAAGAGATCACGTGACCCATCACGCGGGACTGAAATGACGTTTTAGTTGGGTTTAATACTGATATCTCAGTAAAATTTTGGCAGTTGTATTCCTACACCTCAGAGCTCAAGGTGTTTCTTCTGTTGTTGATGTCAGATTTTGTTTGAAGTTTTCTGGAATTTAATAATTCATTCTCTAGAAAACTAAACAAGTGCTTCATATTTATAAACATTCCAGGAGGAAGACATTCAGTGGAAATTTAATCTGGAATTCTAAACGGAAACATTATAAACTGTGATTCAATCAAGGATCTGTTGCCATCAGTACAACGACATCATCTGACATCAATCGCCTCCATATATTGGAATTTCATTGAGATTTGAACCTGGATTCAATTAGAACTGTTTAGTGATAGGACTTATATTTTTCAATTTTAGGATTAAATTTTGGATTATATTCACAAACTGTAAGTCCTATTTTCTTTCTTTTTTTTACATTGTTTTCTAGGGAAATAAATCATTTTTGTTAAATTTACAAAGCTTGTTGGCTTCACTCTTTTCTTTTGTTACTTTTGTATGAGCCTACATGTAACAATATATATATATATATATATATATATATACATACACCACTCCCTCGATAACTCACGCAAAACGGGGTCCAAAAACATCGACCGCGTTATAAGCGAGGGTGCGAGTTATCGAGGGACCTATAACAAACAACAAAACTAACAAAGGGATCGACGTAGAGGCAAAAGGGGGGTGGGGTGGGTTGGCATGTTAGTGTTGAATACTCAATTAATAATCGTGCTAAGATTAACTGTGAATAAATATCTCTTCATAGCAGTGTACTTCGTTTACTTTTTTCCTCACAGAGTAACATTAATTTCAGGATAACTTACAGTATATTGAGGAGATCATCAAAACATTATTCAACATGGTTTCCGTTCGCTTAACACATGTACGACTTCGCTCATTGTGTACTACGTCACAAATTTTTGTGCTGAATTGGATAAATTCTAGTTTTATTGTTTGATCCAAAGCAGACTTTTTTTTATACAAAAGATCGACAATCATTTCGAAAAAACAATGTCGATCAAACGATGGGTAGATTTGATTGCGGTAAAAGTAAAATAAAAAAAAAACAAAAAAAAACCATTTACAAGGGTTAACCATTACCAACATGAATTTAATGGGTCTACAAATTTAAAATATCGTAAATTAGAACACGATAATACTTGCAGTTTGTGACACGTTTGACAAATATCACTTCACATTTTGAAAAATATCTGTTCATTTTTTTTGTGTTACTCTTTGATTTCTCTGCCACCTCTGTGTATTGTTCACGGATGATTATCTCTCTGAGCTGGTATGGATAATTACATGCGGCTTCCGGATTCGCTGAGCGTATTTCTCCTGACAATGAATTTTGTTTAATTCTATGTCGGCGCTGGAATCTCCAAAGCCATTCATGGCTTGCCTTAAAACGAGATTCATTCTCCATACTTTTTGCCATTTTTTCTGCTTGGGCCTTGAGAATCGTTCCAGAGATGGGAACACCTTGTTCACATTGCTGTGTGAACCATGCGTACACAGCATCATCAAATTCAGTATCGTTTGCAGTCCGTGCTCGTTTTCGTTTGATCCCATTATCTGAATCAACATCATGTAAATAATCCCGAAGTTTCTGCTCATCCTTAAGCCAACCTCTAAATGTCAACTCAGCAATCATTTAGTTCATTGCAAACGTTGGATCTCGCTTCGCCATTATGAACCCTATCTATGATGCACAGCTTTTCAGTCAGTGAGTACATCTTTCGCTTACTTCCTTTGCTCTCCATGGTCACATTTACAAATGATTAGGATACATTACTGATATTATATACTTTAGTGATGTTAAGTACATAAAAATGTGAAACCATTTTCGAATGGTCAAATAAAATGAATTTTGAGAACAGTAATGACCACAAGAACTTATGCTGCTATTGGCATGCCTTTGAATTTTTTTTAATTGTACTTTCCTTGCTTGATTTGATACAAAAGACATATTCAAAGTGATAAAACAACACAGGTCTCTTTTAATTGATTTTTTTAATGCAACAAACACTTCCCCAAGTTGCTGATCAAAACAAAGCTGGCATGTAATTAGGTTCTCACAGAAGTACTCACAGGTTTCGATGTGATGGCCGATTGACTCTTTTCATGTTTTCATAGAAGAGAATATGTTGCGATTATAGTGTTTACACTGAAGCGAAATTAAAGGATTAGAACGTGAATTTCACATAGCAAGACATTTAATTGGTGTTCATTTCATTCTCTGTTGCCACCTGTTAGCATTTACCAGAATTTTTTGTTGATCGCTGTTTCACCGGACTGTTTATTTACAGTGTATTGACAACTATTTCTCTCAAAAAAAACCCAAACATAATATGTGATATCTTATTAGAACTTGCAAATTTCACAATATGGATTCTATCTTTACGGGCAATAATCACCATTTCCGATGATAAAATGAGCTACCGTATTTCATGTATTTTTTCATACCTTTTAATTTTTCGTACACAATCCAGTTATCAAAATAATAATTATTTAAATGTATCATAATTTTTCGTACATATCACTTTGTATTATTTGAAAAATTCGTTAAATTATCGGACATAAAATTTCCATTAAGAAGATTTACATTTGCAAAAAAGATCGAAAATACCGTATTCCCATTTTGTTTTTACCAAAATTAATGATTAATAATTATTTTTTTGTGTATGAAAATTTACATAAAATATGGTATGTATCAAGGTTCAATTTACCAATTCTTATCGCGATTTGTTTCATGTTCAGCACATTTTAAAATATATTTTCTTTGGAAAAAAATCGAGAGCCATGCCGGACACCGCGTTATAAGCGGGTTCGCAAGTTATCTGGGCGCAAGTTATTGAGGGAGTGGTGTATATGTATGTATGTATGATAAAATCTGAGTTTGGACAAACTTCATTAAGGTATAATAAATCAAATGTTCATTTACTGCAAGTATATCTAATCACAGTCTTCTTTCATTGCAATACACACACATGCACGCACACACACACAGTTTCTTACAGTTTTATCCTCCCTGAAGAACCAGCCTGACTGTGCTCTAGTGAAAGTGATTGTCTTGGTGGACATTTGAGCTGCCATGATGTCACTCCGCATTAGAATATCTATTTCTTCATCCAACTCTGCATCCAATTCCTGAAAATGTCATTTAGAGAAACCTTAGTGATTTCTGAAGACTAAAACAAAAAAATCATCCTCAGCAAATCCCATAAAATACATATAAAACCAATAAAGGTCATACTACTATAATGACTGATCATTAAAGGTTAATTTCTTTAATAATCTGGTTTATGAACCTTAAAAAGTCAACTGTTTACGATAAGTGTTTGCATAAAAAAAGACAGGCAGGTTGAGCTAAACAAAAACTGATGATACTTCTATCTTTAGTGATATCCAGTGACTTCTAAAGAAAGAGTGACAGTTTAATTGAATTACTTGAATATTTGCCTTCAATGCACCTGTTTTAAAAGCCCTAAGTGTTCTTCATCATGATTTTGAAACCTGGGATTGAATCACACATGATTTGGAAACCTGGGAGTGAATTAAATATGTGGTCAAAATTATTAGTCTGTGATCTTAATTTTAAAAGAGAGTGTTGATCAATTGCACTGACTTATAACTAAAGGACAATGCATGAACATAATTTTCTTTCCTGACATCAATAAAATTTTATATGAAGCTCATATATTCCTTATTTATTTGCGATCTATGTACAATTTCAAACTAACAACACAGACATTTCTCTGCATGCAGATTACACAACAGTAGATCTATTTATATGCTGTTTGCTTTAAATAAGAAACAGAACCAAGAACATAGACCCTGATCTGCATGCAGATTATTTGACAGCAGATCTGACTATAGGCAATTTACAACTGGCTGTACAGTATATATGGATAAAATACAGCAGTTCAAATAAAACAATTGCCTCCATTTTATTCCTACATAATTGTAATGCAGCTATGTAAACACCCATATCCAATATAACTGAAGTTACTGTCCTTACATAAATGTCATCATTCCATAATTATCTAGTAGATCACTAACATTTGTCAAACACAGAAATAAAATTCTAAAGTTTTCTGACACAGTGTAGCTGAATTTAAAAAATTTTCTGGCACAGCATAGCCAAATTTATACAGTTTTATACCTCATGTCGTATCCTCTGATAAACTTTTAATTTGTTGTCTAACACAGTTAATGATTCGTTGGGGGAAGCTTCACCATCAAATATAAATGTGATGTCACCACGTTCCCAATGCATATCATTGAAGTCTACAAGAGTTGTGTCTAGTCTGAAAGAGAGAGAACAGCTATACAAATCTAAAAATTTAATTTTGTTGATACAGTCAAACCTGTCTAATGGTCACCTATGGTTTCACCCTGCCTTAAGACATCACAAGCATATCAGCAGTGATCGCTCCAAGTATGCAAATCAAACACTTCTTTTGTTTGATTAGCCAGGCATTGTTTCAAGGCATATAGTGTGAATCGATGTTGGTGATGGACAACATATGAAAATTCATCCACAAGCTCTTGGTCTATGACAAGCAGAGCTAATAAGACCATTACTACCTGATCAGCAGACTGGGAAGTGACTGAAAAAGACCATGGAAGACTTAAGGCAAACAAAAATGTCTGAGAAAACCTTCATTTATTTATATTACCTCTGTAATAGCTCCAAGCATGGTCCACTTGAATATGCACACCATTTTCATACAGAATAAATAATAATCCAATCAGCTCCTGTACTGTAATAGACAAATTATAAAGTAATGTGTTCGTTCAGCAGGAGGTGCAAGTATTATTGAAGTGTGTTATTATTACAATTCAAACTTCATAGTTATGTCTGAATGTGTTGCTTGGTATTCAGCAGTAAGAACATTTACCATATCTGAGCAATGTGGTCTGAAGCTTACTCCTTCTCAACTGCAAGCTCCACTTGGTCTTTTTCACTTCCGGGACTTCAGAGGTAAATTGTCAAAAAAAGAGCTGATAACTTTTTTTACATTTTTTATATTTGGTAATTCATCCATTGCACTTTCAGAAGCTGGTATTGTCTAGCTGGGCAAAATTCATTTTCCCTATTGTAATAGGTGCTAAGGATAGTGTACTGTAGACAAATTCAGGCGATTTTTTAGCACAAGGGAGCAGTCATTTAAGTTAGCAGTGTGCTTTGATCATGTACATTTCCATAAGTACAATATCTAAAGAAATGTCAGCCACATTACATCAAAGTAGCATAGAGGTATGCCAACATTCTCTCCACTGTGCATGTTTCAAAAGCAAACAACTTCACCTTACATATGTCACTCTCTCACAAGTACATAATAACTCAGGTGAGCACCCCCAAAGATATAAAGATGGTATTTGCAAGTGAACAGCTACAATACAAAAATGACAATACTTAATATGAATGAATATATGTACTCATTTGTGGACTAAGCACAAATGAACTACCTTGTCAATTCACATGTGTTATACTGAACTACTTTGTCTATTCATATGTATTACATTGAACTACCTTGTCTATTCACATGTGTTACACTGAACTACCTTGTCTATTCACATGTGTTACACTAAACTACCTTATTTATTCACGTGTTACACTGAACTACCTTGTCTATTCACAAGCATTACATTGGTGAAAAATTTATTAAAATGATGTAAAGAGTAACATCTAGGATTTAGTCAATTTCAGCACTGTCCCCCTTAAAACTTAAAAAAGTGGGAAAATCTGGTCATAATTCAGGTAACGAAGTAGCTAAAAAGGAAGCAGAGCAAGAATAAGATCTATAATGTATCTTGTTATTCACTAGTGTGAAATACGAAAGTGAAAGTCCATGTTCTCTTTCTCAAGTAACCAGGCTGCATTTTCACTATACAATCACTCATCTATCTATTGTTAAGATTCAAAACAGCACAGAATGTTTGAACTTTGCTGTCAAAAGAAAGTACAAATGATATGAAGAACCTCCAGAAACACATCCAGTACAGATCTGTCCTTTGAAATTATAACAAAGAATTGCAAATCAACATATTGCTAAACATTGTGTGGGATGAACCATCATTAATTATAACCTTTAGAATTGCAACCAGCATTACTATCTTAGTGTCTATATTGATAATTCAAATTAATCAACAAAATGGAATGGCTCAAAATCGATGTTGACTGTCTAATTACTTTATTTATACTATACTTATTCTGATGCTTATCAAAGTAAATGAAGGTACCATCATGTGTTTTTTTTTTCAAACTTGACCACCATTATAGTTGTCTGAAGAGGGATGGAAGCTGAGGAATACCAAAGTCTGCTAACTTGGTGTGCTCTTTCTCTAACAAAAAGAATATGTTTAATGATATTCAGCTGAACTGATTAGACATGTTCATTTTGTTAAAGAAACTTAAGTGTTAGTTCAACCAAATATGGCATTTCTCAGCTATCATTACTATTAAACCATATAAAACAGCAGACCACAAAAGCAACACTGTTCAGGAACAAAACTGGCAATTTCTAAATTTCTTGGGGATAAAACATGCGTGATTCATGAAAATATGTACTCAAGCCTTATTTCTGTGATAATGCCTGTGCAGACAAGAAAAATTATGCACAAATTTTATTTTCACAACTGTGTATCCCAGATTATCCCTGGATGTAGTACAATGAAGTCATTTCTGCTGTTTCGCAAACATAATGATGAATATCAAATGAAATACAATGGGATGGATAATTCTACACTGAAAAAAATAAACCTGCATCAAAATTTGGGATGTTTTCAGGATGTTTTAAGATTTCTTCTTATTTTGTAAAAAGCCAAAAAAATTACATAATAGTAATTCACTTACCTTATACATGCTCCTTTTTTATGTATTCTACATAGATCCGAAGGAAGTATTCTTGAAACTAGAGGCACTGCAACAGATTGAAGCCATTGTGTTTTGTTAGTTTGGTTCAATATATCAGATAGAAGATTCAAATTATTGCAGGTGTTAATTAAACTACCTTAGAAATACAATTTTCAGATTAACTGAGTTAAAGTTAGGAATACATGGATTTTGCTACCATTCTGAAAATGGGCCTAGTGGTCCATGGAATTGGGAAATTTTTATGAATAAAAAATCAAATTTTAGCCTAGATCATTCTGGTTCTCTAGATTCCTTGATACACTCATTATAGTAACTTCTGTCCCAAGGTCAGTATAGTACAGGAAAAGGATTTTTTTAAAAAAAAGTATTGATTGGGAATATTTTACACTCAAATTCAGAAATTTCCTCTGATCACTATCTATGATACATCCATTAACATGGCATCCTTGAAAAAGATGACTGTTCTGCACATGGACTTGCAAGGTGCACAAGTGGACAATGTCCAATTAACATTTCTCCACTCTGTGGGAGGACGCATTCAAATCAAACAAAAAAGGTTTCTGGGCATGAAAAAGCGTAGGTACACAATAATGATTAGTCATGTACTGCTGCTGTTAAAATTTGTAATCAAACCATAAAAGACACAACTAGCAATCTGTAATAAAAAATTTACATTTGCTGTAAGTAACATAATGTACAGCAAATTACAACCACTACTGACACAGATCATTTAATTGAAAGGCTAACAGTTTCAGGTATTAGAGCTTTCTACATAATTTCGTAAGCATAACCATGTATTTTGAGATAACAAAATAAAAGAAAAAAAGGAGAGAAATTTTTTATTTGCAAAATTAGGTGAATTGCCTAAGTCAATGATAAAAGTAATTCTTTGTTTATTGCCAAACTATGACTCCACCACCACATGGCAAGACATCACACACATCATTAAAATTATTTCAAACAGAAATGAAGCTGTGAAAAGAAATCAAAGCATACCTGCAATTTTTCTTCAGACACAAGATATTTCTTTAATATGGCAATACTTAATTCTCTAGATGTATGCTAATAATTAGTTTGATGACTCAACAAGCAAAAAAGTCCAGGAAATTTGCCTAGGCATTAAAAATATGTTGCAGTGAGCTACTTTTGAATTCGTTGTGTAGTAATCCTCAGAATGCACGCACATATCAAGTCTTATGTCTGTACAAGAAACAGTGTCAGAAACTAAGCTAAACATAAATGTACAGGTATTATACACATCTAGAATAAATCAGGTAGAAAGTTTCATAACTGTACAGTGAACACTGTTACCATCTTCTTTTCTAATACATGCAATAAAACATGCTTAATTCCAAGAAACCGACCTAAACATGCAAATGTATTAGCACCTGAAAAGTAGGTCATGTTGTTACATTTACAAAAAAGTATCATGCTTTTACTTAACTGTATTCAGTTAAACACTTTTTTTTTTCAGATAGATGAACACTGACTTAAGTTAAAGTAAACAGGTGTCAGAGCATTCTCCTCAAATTTGAGAAGCAAATTCTAGAGGACGTTTTCCAAAAAGTACAACACAAGAAAATCCATAATTAGCTGTGCAAAACCTAACATACAGTGATATGCACACTTTCAAACTAGACACCACTACTTACCCCAGCTTTGGAAATCCCACTTAAGTTCAAGGTAGAAGTCTCCAATATTACGCAGGGCTTGTATCAAGGCTGGTCTCCTATCATCAAGTGCTTCTCTCGACTGCTGTTTAAGTTTCTTCAGGAGGGAAAATACTGAAATAGTGGTGAAAGCACTGACAAGCTTGTCCTCAGCTTTCTAAGAAATCAGAAGGCACCTCTATGCAACTTGCTGTACATGTGTATCTTAAATGGTCTGAACATTATGCTCCAAAACTGAAAATGTTTATGGGCATGTAAACAGACAGGCTGACACAGTGCAAGTTATACCCTCCCCCCCACTACATATGGGGTAATAAAAACAAAGTCAAAAAGATAGTCATCTACATCCCCCATCTGAACAAAATGTCTGCTAGAAGACAATGTTTTGTTAATGATTTCCTATAAAAGAATTTCTTATTTACAAGGTATATTGGGAAGTGATGGGCATCATCAGTTTTGTTCCTGAAATGAAGTGTTAATAGTGATTGAAGATGGACAGAGAAATAGACAAAATCTCTAAAAATATTGAAAATAAACAATTGTGAATAGCAAAATGTACTTCACATGCCCAACATATATACCCAACTTCATAAAGCTATCTTTAACAGTTTGGAGTATTACTCCAGACACAAAAGTTAGAATAAAAAATGGATGGATGTACTAAATGGATAAAAACATTAAATATACTGAAACTGAAGAACTGTCAATAGCAAAAGGCACATCTGGGCCACTAGTCAAAAACTTAGCAAGATTTATGGAGATATCTTGAATGGTTTTGAAGCTATGCTCCATAATGATTGATAGATTAATAGACAAAAATGTTAAAAGTATTGAAACTTTTAAAACTTGTAAATAAGCACATAAGGACCAATGGTCTCACACAGTGAAACCCCTCAGGACCAAAACATCACAACCTCTTGAAACCAAAACATTTTTCTGGCTATGAATTTAATTTAAACAAAAAGAAATGTTCAGTAAACCAAAACCCCTCTACTCTGAAAACTGAAAACAAACTTTGTCCCAAATTTCATTTTTACACTAAAATGAATCCTGTAGAACCAAAACTTGCTAAAATGTGGTCAAGTAGCAACCAGATCCCACTTATGAGATCAGCCCATGATCTGGAAATAATCTGGGGATGTACAAATTAGAACAAAATTTGGCACATGAACTATCACAGACTAGGGTTGGTGTCAACATCAGGCTGATCAGTAGTCTTTACACACTGCTAAAATTACTGCTTCAAAGTGAATTGTTTTCAATATAATGCTAGTGATTTTACAATTCAAACGAAAAATTATGTTTATTTATTGGTGACTATGTTCAGTACTAAATAGCTAAATGATGCAAAGTCAACTGACTTTTGAATTTAACACCAAGCTTGCACCCTAAGCATCACCTTCAACATTAAGGAGATAAGACCATCAAAAGAACAATTTGCAACAATGTTATCTCATATTTAAAGGTTAGTAACATTAAATATAATCATGTAAATTTAGGTAAAAGTACAAATGCATGTGTTGAAACAAAGTAAGTGTAAACACATATGACTTACATATCAATATAATCAATATATTAACAAAAACATAATATAAGCATATATGTATCATCTTATAACTAAGGGGACATACCTGATTGCATTGTAAGTGAAATCTGAGAACTTCAGTAAGCATAAAAGCCTTAAAAAACCCAAACAAAACTGTTACTTGGTCCCACTCGTGTTTGTCTTCAATGGTTTAGTCCAATACGTGTACCAAACATCATACAGATATTTTAAATGGTTTTGGAATTTTGCCTTGGAATGGAAATGAAAGCATGATTAACTGATGGAGAGGTGAACAGAAAAAAGGATAAAAATATTCAAAAATGCCATAGCTTATAAAATTGTGAATGTGAAAAGGTACATCTGGATCACTGGATTAATGTGTGTGCTATGTTTCACAGAGATACATCTGAATCACTAGTCCAATATGTGTACCAAGTTTCACAGAGATACATCTGGATCACTTGTCAAATGTGTACCATGTTTCACAGAGATAGATCTGGATCACTAGTCCAATATGTGTGCCATGTTTCATAGCAGTACATCTGATCACTAGTCCAATATGTGTACCAAGTTTCACTAAGATACGTCTGGATCACTAGCCCAATATATGTACCAAGTTTCATAGGGATACATCTGGATCACTACTCCAATATGTGTACCATGTTTCATAGCAGTACATCTAATCACTAGTCCAATATGTGTACCACGTTTCGCAGAAACACATCAAGATCACCAGCCCAGAATGTGTACCAAGTTTCACTATGTCATGTCCAATATCTGTACCAAGTTTCACAGAGATACATCTGGATCACTAGTCCAATATGTGTACCATGTTTCTTAGCAGTACATCTGATCACTAGTCCAATATAAATATCAGGTTTCACAGATGGATCACTAGTACAATATGTATACAAAGTTTCACTGACAGATATCTGGATCACTAGTCCAATATGGGTAACAAATTTCACCTACATACATCTGGATCACTAGTCAATATGTGTACCAAGGTCCAAAGCAGTACATCTATCACTAGTCCAGTATGTGTACCAGGTTTCACAGAGGTACATCTGGATCACTAGTCCAATACATGTACCAAGTTTCAATGACTTACATCTGGATCTCAAGTCCAATATGTATGTCAAGTTCACAGAGATACATCTGGATCACTTGTCCAATATGTGTACCAAGTTTCATTGAGATACATCTGGATCACTAGTCCAATATGTGTACTAAGTTCACAGAGATACATCTGGATCACTAGTCCAATATACGTATCAAGTTTCAAAGCAATAAATCTGATCACCAGTCAAATATGTGTACTGCATTTTACAGAGATATATCTGGATCACTAGTGCAATATGTGTAGCAAGTTTTACAGTAATACATCTGGATCACTAGTCCAATATGTATACCAAGTTTTACAGAGATATATCTGGATCAATCTTTCAATATGTGTACCAAGTTTACAGAGATACATCTTGATCACTAGTCCAATGTGTACCATGTTTCACTGAGATACATCTGAATCACTAGTCCAATATATGTACCAAGTTTCATAGAGATACATCTGGATCACTAGTCCAATAGGTATACCAAGTTTCACAGAGATACATCTGGATCACCAGTCCAATATGTGTACCATGTTTCACAGAGATACATCTGAATCACCAGTCCAATATGTATACCAAGTTTCTGAGATATATCTGGACCACTAGTCCAATATGTGTACCAAGCTTCACAGAGATACAGCTGGAGCACTAGTACAATATGTGAACCAAGCTTCAAAAAGATACATCTGAATCATTAGTCCAATATGTGTACCAAGTTTCATAGGGATACAGCTGGATCACTAGTCCAATATGTGTACCAAGCTTCACAGAGATACATCTGAATCACTAGTCCAATATGTGTACTAAGTTTCACAGAGATACATCTGGATCACTAGTCCAAAATGTGTACCAAGTTTCACAGAGATACATCTGGATCACTAGTCCAACATGTGTACCAAGTTTCAGAGAGATACATCTGGATCACTAGTCCAACATGTGTACCATGTTTCATAGAAGTAAATATGGATCACTAGTTCAATATGTGTACCATGTTTCACAGAGATACATGTACCTTGAGCAGCTTGAGAGTTATGCACCCAAAATGAAACAATTATGAACAGACAGAGAGATAGTCATAACAATACTTATGATCCCACTATCACCTACATTACATAAAAAAGTAAACACCCTTCTTTACCTCTTGAACAGAATAAAACCTTATCTACCTCAAGAAGAAAGATATTCTACAATGCATATATCAAACCATATCTACAAATTGTTCTTCTATCTGGGGCAATAGTAATATAGAAAATCAACAATATTTATATTTACCTAAATGAATTCTGAGTTTTATAAGAAGAGGTTTGCTTTTCTGAAGCCAAACTTTGAAACTCCATACCACCCTATATAAAGTCAGTTGACTCAAGCCAAGCTTTAAAAAGCTTCTTAGTCAACATCTACAGAAATAATCATTTGTATGATTTTGTGTAATTTGGTACTCTTTAGAACAATGTTATTTCACGTACTCACCTGCAATGTTTTACACAGGTTCACTACTATTCTTTGTATGCATCCTGCATGTACTCATTCTTACAGCCTTGTGTATATTCTATTGTAGCAGTAGATCAATTGTCTAGTTTTTAATAACATTTTTATTGTGTCTAAAGACACCTCATCTTGTATAAAATCGTGCATTATATATATGTATAAACGTAACTGTAGATGGTCTCATGGAAAATTAGTTAGTTGACCAAATGAGCTGCTATTATTATTATTATCATTATTATTATTATTACTATTATTATTATTATCATACTGGACAATAATGAATCACTTAATTACCAGTGTCTGGAAGATACCCACGTTATCATTTATCATGGTTTTTGGGGGTTTTGGTTTTTTTTTTTTTAATACTTGGAGTGCTTTTAAAGAAGCATGGGGATAATGTCGAACAGTTCATCCATCTGAACCTGCAAGTTACAGTCATACGAATGTACGCAAGTTTATATGTGCTTAATGTCCTTTAAGTCTTCCTATACTACATAGCTAATTTTAAAAAATCTGGGTCACTGATATAGGCCTTCACAGTAAGTTACTTACTTCCCTTAGATAGGGGGTGCTGTCATCACTTAATCAACTTCCGGGGGCTATGTTTATCTATTTTGATCACTCGCTACAATGAGCCATTTAAACGATGATGCTTTGGAAAGGTGTAAATTCCTGGAACTTAAATCTAACCTGAGACAGCATGGGCAGAATGTTAGTGGGAGAAAAGAAGAATTAGCCAAGCGAGCGAAGGGGATTAAAGCATTGGGCCTACAAGATGTAAATTGTGTTTCGTTAAACGATCAGTAGGGACACAATTCAAGGACAACCGAGAAACTGGTCACTCCTCTTGGTGAGAAAATGCCATCGCCGTCATCACTGAATAATTGGACAAAAGATCTGTGTAACATTCCTAATTTTACAGACAATGATGTTTACAATTATTTAGTTTTGACAATGAAGGCAAAGTGACAGTTGAAGAGTGAAGTGTTTTTTCAAGACCGGCACGTCCACAATGTTGAATTTAACAATGTTTTGGAGGAATGTTCACATTGTTATGTCAAGTGATATCGTCACTACCAAACAGTGCTAAGAAGGATTATACTGTATGGGTCAGTCTGTCCAAAGTCACTGGAAATGTGAATTTAGCAGATTGCAATTGTACAGCTGGGTAACTATTTCATTTTTATATATTTTGTCTTGTGATCCTTGCTTTATTTAAAGTTAATGTCAAGCCCGGATGCCACATAAATCTTTTTGTTAAAGAAAAAAGGACATAAATTTTCCTATCTTCTCAAGTTAGCTTAAAATATAAATCTGCATATCCTGTACTTTTTGGTTGAGTTATTTAATTATCCAAGTTCCAGGTTTAAAAAATACCTAAATATACTGTTAAAAAAAATTCTAAAATGTGTATCATACTTCATTAATTATAATTAAAAAATAAATTGGAATAAAAATCACCTTACCCTACCCCTAGTTAAATTGAATCACTTATTACAATAGATATTTAATTATACATTATAACAGTGAGGGACCTTGTACGCCAGTTCTTTTTCTTGAGTTTTTTTTTTTCAGTCTGGGTGAAGCCTGCAATCATATCAGGGCAATGTTATATGCACTGGTGGATATATCTGAAAAGAACAAAGATGGAACTAATGCTTCGACTTCTGCCAAATCAAAATGGAATAATCCCAGGAAACGACGTCTTAGTCCTAAGAAATCAAAGGATCTTTCCTTTTGCCACTCACTATATAATATTGAGGAGCCATCATTAAAACCAACTGTTAATGTTGAAAGGTTTAGACAAAAGCTTTTAAAGCTAAAGTCCAAAGCTGGATGGTTAACCAATTTTGAGAAGATCAAGGATGAAGAAGATAGCATACCAGCACTCAACGACAACAATGACTTCATGTTTTCTGATAAAACAGATTTATCTTCTGAAAGCGCCACAATTCATTTCCATAATCACTTCAGAAACATATCCTATTTTAAAGACCAATATGTCAAAATAGAACTTGGAACGAGAGGTCAGCATACTAACAATAGGTGGATGTAATACCACAAAGAGAGAATTACAAGTTCAAAGTTTGCCCAAGTGGTAATGCGTAAAGAAACTACTCGACCAGACAATTTAGTAAAAGTTATCATGGGCTATACATCATTTGATAACAGGTATGTCAAATGGGGTAGGGATCATGAACCTACAGCCCGGATAACTTACATAAATATCATGACACACTCTCATCCAGATTTTCATGTGACACCATGTTGGCTTTATATTAACACACTTTTTCCTCATTTGGGTGCAAGTCCAGATGGAGTTGTTCATGATCCTTGTTGTCAAGATTCCTCAGGGTTACTGGAAATAAAGTGTCCAGCATCCAACAGTAGGAAATTTAAATCTCCAAGTGAATGTGCTCAAGATTCAGATTTCTTTTTGCACATTAGATCTCCATGGCACTGCAACCCTAAAAAGGAAGCATGAATATTATTTTCAAGTGCAAGGACAAATGGCCATTACGGGCAAGGATTGGTGTGATTTTGTGGTTTGGACTTTGAAGCAACCACCATCTATTCAATGCATTCCATTCAATTTAGAATTCTGGAATATTATGGTAGAAAAACTAAATTCTTTCTACTTGAAAGGAATTATTCCTGAAATGTACACAACATGTGCTTAGAGGTGTTCCTCTCTACCAGTCGGTCGGTGATGACAAGAAAGAGAAATAAAGTGATTGTCAAATTAATGACATAAGGTGACATTTTGAGTAATTTATCGACTCAATAAGATTTGAATAAAAGGTTACAGAACAATATGGACTGAAGAGTTTAATGTTTTCTTTATTAAAACTGCAGTTGACATGTTTACTAAATGAGTTTTAAATATGTCATGTTATATAGGCAGGTGTTTTTAACAGTCAAAATTATTGCCACAAAAATTTTGAAAGTAATGTCATGCATATGGTCATAACAGACTGCTGTAATACATCTAAATTAAAGTATTATAATGCTAATTTGCTTTGTAAAGTGGTGGCTTTGTTAATTGTGTACATATCTTCCATATCTTTGTTACTTGTTATGACATTTATAGGCATAACAATTTTAAGAAGATTAAATTTTTTTATCCTTTCCATTTGTCTCTCAACATGGATAAGAAGATTTGCAATTGCTCGTGTTGTTGCACTTCTCTTTTGGAGAACAGGTTTTTCTTTTGTTTAAACGGAGGGATGATGAGACGGACACCTTTTGGCGTTGTGATGTCTGAAATAAGGAATCCTTTGTCTGCCATAATGGCATCTCCAGGTTCACACATGTCAACCAGGGCACTGTCTTTAGTAATTCGTTTGTCACTTGCACTCCTTGCCCACAAATCTGATACAAATGTTACAACCCCAGCTGGACTAATTCCAATTAGCCCTTTCCACGTCATATGTGATTTGTAATCATTGTACATCAAAGATTTGTGCTGTAAGGAACTAGGCGTTTCCGTGCGTAACTCTGTACAGTCAATTATCACCCTACAATTTGGATATTTTTCCTTGAAACAAAGTGGCATATGTTCATCAACAGCACGTCTTGAAGGCCATTGGATTAGAAAATCTAACTGTATATACAAATAATCAATCCACTTATTAAAAATCATTCCACATATCGACGTTCCAATGTTAAATCGATCTGCTAAATCTTCCAGTAACAAGCCTAGTCTCAATCATATCAAGACAAGAAAAAAATTCATCTATCAGATGCAAGTGTCTTGGATGTCCCTTTCCACTTGTAGCACCATAACGAGCTGTCCGACTTGTAGCATCATCCTTAATTTCATCAAATAATGCCTTGAAAATAAGTGAATTTGGAACTCCAGTATAAAATAGCATTTTTTGGTCATCATTTTCAATATCCTCAAATGTTAAAACAGGGGAAATAACCTGTATCCCACAATCTACAGTTGTCACTTTGTTAACAGGGGTGCCATATTCAGGTGACATTTCATTAAAATCACATTGTGTAGAAACATCTATCCTCAGTAGGGTATTGGTTTGTATTGATTGGTTGTTAATATGACTGGCGGCAATATCTTTTACATTTATTGGTCCACAATAATCATGTAAATGTATAGAGGTGTCCAGAGGTGATTCAGCTTTTGCTATAAATGGTTCTGAAATATTATTTGAATCATCCTCGTCATCACTCTGTTGGTCAGCAATGTCACCTTGTTCCATATCTTCATTTAGCTGAAAGTCACTATTGGCAAGTTCCAAGGTTTCACTCTCCAGATTCTGAAAATAAATAATAATACAAATATAAACACAATTTTTTTTAAACAATTAATTAATATTTACATATACATGTGTAGCATGCACAATTAAAAGTTGGTGCTGGTGTAAGTTACAGCATTTCCTTTAAGTACTGGATGGGTAGACAGTCCATATATATAGTGTAACTGTGCACCTGTTGACTTTATGGTGCCAATGGCAACAGCAGATTCAAAGACAATACAACAGTTGATAAAGGTCAGTACAACATCAAATTAAACTACAATGCAGTAGCAGACTACACGCAAATGCACAATTTTTGTTACCTCTGAACATCTGTATGTAACACATCACATAGAGGAGTACACTTAATAAGTTAAATATGGAATATGACTACAGTGGTCCTTCTCTTGAACAGCACCCCTGACCAGCGGCCACTCGCTCCTTATGACCAGAATCCATCGGCACCGACAAGTTTGTGTTCAAAAGTACCCCTCACGAAAGGCCATCCTGCTTATGCGCCCAGCATATTAGTGCAAAAATATAAAATTTACCCCTCACAAGCGGCCACATTTTATTTTGTAATATGTATCCAGAACCAGTATTTTATTCTTAACGTATGTTAAGTAATCTAATTTCTGTTTCCCGATGTCAGGTTTTCGTTTCTGAAAGAAGTGTTGACTAAAGTACATGTACCACTAAGGTTAATATTAAATCATTTATGCCTCATGAGAAGCCACATTTATTCCATAAAGCAGAGAAAGACTCAAATTTTAATCCACATAAAAAGGTAACTACACATAATCCGATTAGCCTTACTGCTGTGTTATCATGAGATGTCCGGTTTAGTCACTCTGATAATTGTTAAGATTACAATTATTGAACAGTAGCAACAGCTGAGAAGTGGCGGTATTGATGTACAACACACAAGTCAGCGGGCAAATGGTTTGATAGCCTTTATGGCTTCCCTTAGTAAGATGTTGAGCTTGTCCACTTTCATAATTAGTGGCTATTATTACTGACAATAATTTTCAAGTTTACAAATCCTAACGGCCGCGAGGTGCTACTGTTCAGGTCAAATCTGCGTACATATCGAAGCCGTTTTGGCTTCTCTCACTTAGTGTAAAGAAATGTAAACACAATAGGGTACCAGACTGGCACAAATGAATCACGTGACAAGATCGCTACTTTTAAAAACACATGGCATTTTGTTTAAATGCAGAAATATTGTTTTATCAGTCTTGTAGTTGGCAACATTGATGATTACAACCGGACGTAATTGTCAAGATCATTACAGGGTCAGCATAGGCTAAAAATAGATTTTGTGCAGACACACACACACAGAGAAATTAACCTTGAACAAAACAGGGTACCAGACAAAGACCGAAAAATCATGTGACAACACATTTATCACTTCCTTTATGAAGAAGGCATTTCGTCTGCTCTACAAAAGTTTTGTCTGCATAATTAAATCGCATAAAGTTAGCAACATTCGAATAAATCATTACCAAACATTAACATGTCATCACGTAAACGGAGACGATTATTTTAGAAAAAAGTCGGTTATTCTACTGCACGACATCGGGTGAGGTGGGGAGGGGGACTTGCCAACAATTTTAGGTAGAAAAGACTTGAATAAAACAATTTTATGTTGAAAAGACTCGAATAAACAACATCGTAACCAATAAGGAGGTCATTCAGCAGCAGTGGGAAAATGGAGCAAATGGGAAGAGAATTATGTATGTACCAAGATTTAAATGACGTTTTTGAATGGTTTTGCAATATGCATGACAACAACACCCGCTCGCATGTCATGCTTACACCAAGCATAAGAACTATTAATGCATAAGTCTATTATTGTAACAAGAAGAACCTTTTAATAATTAATGTTACTTTTAAACGAAGATATTAAATGAAGATATTAAATGCTTTGAAGAACGTAGCTTTCTTACTACGTACATTACATATACTTCTCACAAAAAATTTAATCCCCCTCTGGAAAGGCCACCCGTCTTATAAGGCCACTTTCCCGATGCAGAAGGGGTGGCCGTATAAGAGGGGGACCACTGTATTTGTTTAAAAGCATACACAATGCTATTGATTACAGCTGATTAAAAACCACAGAATAAGAATAAATCCTACCCCATATCTCGTTTAAAATGGATGGAGCGTAACAGTACTCAATGTAGCCACTTACCAACGTTTGAAACACCTTGTTCGGGAAAAGTGAAGGTACTAGATGCTCTTTTGACAGCCCACTTCTATTCACAAAATGATCGGAACACATCTGACTGTTAGCTGTGTAAGTGAAATCTTTCTGTACTCTGACCGCTGAAGCCAAACTCTATGCAGTTTACATCTTGCAGGAAATCTGTGCAATGATATTGTTTTCCCATCTACTTCCTTCCCTCTGAAATTGCTACGAATGTAACAATACTTGTGGGTTTTTGCCACAGGCATTCTTTGACAGCTGATGAATGGGTAGCCCACGCAAGTTGAAGCAGCAGATAATGCATGCGCAAAAGATGCACTGAAGAGTTCCTACTAGTGGGAGACAACAACCCTTATTGAAAAGGTCTATACTATGTACTGTAACCTATTTAAAATATAAACTGAAATCGGTCTGTCCATGTGACACAAAACTTTCAGTATTTATACATTTGTCATATTGTCCTTGAGTATGAACTTTATGTAGTTCTAGTTTTCCTATGTAAATTAAATATAAAAGACAACAGTTTTACAAAGAATTTTTTTTAAAAACTGTTTAAATATGCAGATTTTATTAAACAGCTTCAGATAGCATGTACATATTGATTTTTATGATTCTTCCAACAAAAGTGACATGTCCATGTCTTAGATTATGATCTTTGCACTGTGGATTGCTGTATATACTCTCTTATAAGTTGAGTCAAACTGCAAATAACAAAGATCCTGATCTTCCAGAGCACAATGCTCTTGTAGATCAGGATCTATGTTGTTGTTCTACTGATTACTCCTAACAAACTGGACAGACCTAGATCTGCATGCACCTTATGCAACGAAAGATCTGAGTCTGTGCAGTTTGCAGTCTGATCCATCTTTTAACTGAGTATATATGATATCTCAGTGATAAATATACCTACTGTTAGCAAATTTGTATTCAACTGAAGGCAAAATATAACAATGAATATAGTAATTAACTGTGTAATACACATCTAACTACAGCTAAAAATAGATATGACTATGCATAATATGCCTGCAGATCAGGGTCTGTGCTGTTTCCTCAAAATCGTTTGTAGAATAAACAGCACAGACTTTAATCTGATAGTAATATGAGATAGCAGATCTAGAATTAAACTATTCATAGTTAGGTATGCATTTCACACAAGCAAATATGGTGTAGATCTATTCCTAATATAATTATCCTCTTTATGTGGAAATATACCATCTAGATAAACATGAACAGATATTTGTATATAATAACATATTATATATCATTTGTTAAGTTTGTATTCAATGTATTTATGTAAAGTTTGGACTACACTTCCAGATTATTTACTTACAGATCGGAGAATACTTCTCTCTATAAGGTTTTGAATGAGTTTATAGGTTGATGTATTTGTGTCACAAGTATAAACGTAACTTGTACAGTTATAATTTGTATAAGGACTGTAATATACAGGTGCATGCTGACTCTGTTGTGCTTTTGTTTCTGGGATTACTGATACATATTCTCAAGACCGAAGTTTCATATAAACTTAAGTCACTGTAGTACACATCTATTTGAAATGAACAAAAGATCTTTTTGATACTGATCCTAAACTTATGTACAGTATAATAAAAATGTTTTTCATCTTCTATCTTCTTACATGTAGTGCAAAGCCTTTCATCTCTAGGCATTTTACAAGATCATCCATTCTCTATTTACAGGTCATGGGCAGCTATTCACATTTTTGAGAGTTGTGAGGTTCCTTTAACTGTTAAATTTAAAAAAGGCTGTATTTCAAAAGTCTCAAAAATGAAAGTGAAACATAGCAAGGTTATTTACAAGTCAATCTTAGACACAAGTTCATTGATTTAACCTGCTGAATGTACAAGCAAATAATGCCAATGAAGGTAGTTACTACATAAGAAATGATCTCTTATTTAAACCTCTTGTTGTGTCAGTGTGAATCAACATAAATATTTACCAAGGTCAAGTCAAAACTAAAGAAAGGTACACTGTATGACACTGTACTGTCACAAAGCTGCCATCATCATAATATTTATATATTCACTTCAGAAAATTATGCAATAAAATGACCTCTAATCAAATGCATAGCTGGCATTTTTGTGGGGTATCAATTATGGTTGCCATGAGGACAAAAATCTTTCCTATAAACTAATTTAAAATGACTCAAAACAATTATATTATGGTGGAAGAGGTCATAAAGGAAGAGCTGCAAACTTGAGAGCAAAAAATAAACAAGAATCCCTCAAGGTACTGATGATGCTCTACTGTTCAAAAAGAACTTCCAGGAATTCATGATAAGACTATTTCTTCTTTTAAACTCATTATCACTGTCTGCCATGTTTACACATCATGAGGTAGTTCCTTAGTTCTGAGCTCTGAATGTCAACATCATTCATGATGTGTCAAAATAGGAGGTGTATGTGTATTACAAAAAAAATAGGAGAAAGATGTAACAAAGACTTTCCACTCAAAAAATGCAGTTGAAAAAACATTTTTTGAAAGACCAGTTCTCAATCTTTAGCACATGTATGGGTAAAACTACTAATCAAAAATGCCATTTATGCTTCTAAGCATCCGGCAAAACAAAAATCTCCCTGAAACAGATGCTTGGATGCAATCTATGCATATTCTACCCTAATTTCAAGTGTAAATAAAAACAATCTCTGGATGAAAATGAGTTAATGGGTGAAGGTCGATGCATCACTAAATTTGAAGATCCCTTGCTTACTGTATCATTTATGCATTAATACTGCATAGAAATTAAAAAAAATAATCATTCCTTAACTTTTTTTTACACAATTGTATATGTTAAAAAACTGTATATTTCATATTTATAAACCTTTTCTTACATGGTTGTCATGTACCACATATGAACAAATGATGTCTAAATGGGATGTTGTGCAAAATTTTCTGGCTAAATCTGACATCCTGAAACTTTCTGGAATAAAGTTGCGCCAATGTGTTTGTTTTACATTTACTGGCCCTCTCTGATAAATATCTTGTCTGGGTATTGGCATTGGTGTTGGCAACCCACTCAAAGTTTCCCCAATATTATATCAGTAGTGTCACTAATGAAGTCTAGGCTTCAATGTCAACACTTCCAATATTTATTCACAAACTTTCAAATGTCAATGCTAAGACTTGTACATTGTGTCAGCTCTAGGGTAAACTGAATCATTCCACTTTAATTAGTTACAACTTATGCAATATTTACTATTGATAGAACAAATTCTTCAACTCAAATATAATTGCAGTATCTTGTGATATGTATCGTGGCATGAACAGAAACACTGCAGAATACCGAGATAAAAATTAGTAGTATGACAATAGGTGTTTTGAATTGTTTGCATGCTACATTTACCTTAACTTACCTAGATGTTGGTTTGCCTGAGACAACAAACATAATCATATACTGAGGCTACCATACGAATATATATTATATTATCGTGTGCAGTGCATGCTCAGCCATTTAACTGCATCATCATCAGCAACCTGCAGAGCCTGCAGTCCACCGAGGAACTTTGTCAGTGGACAGTTGTTCACAATGTGTGACATGGTTTGAAGAGCTCCACAGCAACAGAAGAGTTGGTGGCCTGGCCCCATTGAACAAGGTTGACTGAACAACAACCCTGTCCTGTCCGAAAGCAGTTCAGTGTGGTCCACAGATGACGTGGAAGGTTGAAGCCAGGAGGGCAGACAGATGGCTCAGCTATGAGGGAGTGGTTTACAACATCTGTTGAAGACCACTCAATGCTCCATGCTGAAATATCTGTCATATCCTCCAGCAACAGACCTAACCAGATTGGGTGTCTCAAAGTCAAGCAGACTGCTGGATGTGAGGTTGATGTCCATGTACATTGGATATGAAAACCTGTCAAGATCTGAACATTTTTCACAAACATCTCTGCGAGGTGCCCCACCTTACACTTCAATAGCCAGATATTCAGTTTCAAAAGATTGTAAAATTAATTTGCATTTTATGCCACCTTTTAGTCAGCATAAATAAAGTAATTTTTTTCCTGCAGAACAGGAAACTTTTCATGGCGTAATGAAATATTTTGATCACAGATCACATTGGAATAGCCACAATGAATCTGATTCCATTGCTTTTATTTATGTTTGGTGCTGACTTTCTTTGATGAAAGGTACAATGTTTTTATTGATGATTAAACAAATCATACAGATTTGTTAAAGAGGCTCAAAAGATGTATAATTTTTCAAATAAGTACCCAGAGCCCCTTGATAAACTAATCAAATCAGGAACTGTATTGGAACAACAACATAAACTCAATCAAGGTTATGATTAATTACTGTCAGAAGTATACTGTTGTCTATAATAATGTTAAAGTTCTACTGTTTGTCAGATGGAATTTTTTTTGATCAATGATGTCTGTGATGTGATGTGATGTGATTATGATTTTTAACGTAGCTTTAACAATTTTTCAGTCATATCGCTACGATGTCTGCAGTGTGGCAGTTTATAGTGATGTCTAGCACTGGGGCATCATGCCGCAGACATGTAGCATGATGTCCCACCCAGTCACATTATCCTGACACCAGGCTGACCAGTCTTAACACTAACCTCTTAATGCTGAGCATCAAGCGAGGCAGCTGTTAGTACCATTTTTGTAAGTCTTTGGTATGACTTGACCGGGGATCGAACCCACGACCTCCCGCATCCAAAGTGGACGCTCTAACCACTAGGCCACTGAAGCGGTCGATGATGTCTGTTGATGGAAACATGTAAATGCATGCTTAATATATCGGACGATATTATCTGAAACCATTGTTTTTGTATTTCTTTATTATTACAACATTTTTGTATCCCCACCCCTGCTTCAGACCAATAAGAAAGTAAAGAGTCACTCAAGTGTCTGAAAGATCAAGACGATAAATCATTATTTTTAAGACAAGCCAACATTAAAGTCAAAATTTTCAAACTTTCAATAATGCAGTCTGG
This sequence comes from Megalonaias nervosa, assembly GCA_016617855.1. Classification (NCBI taxonomy): domain Eukaryota; kingdom Metazoa; phylum Mollusca; class Bivalvia; order Unionida; family Unionidae; genus Megalonaias; species Megalonaias nervosa. Next base: position 40,575 of record JAECUM010094279.1, on the reverse strand, counting down.
GGTTCACTACATCCTATACAAGAAAATAATATACATCAAAGCCCGAAATTTTGGGGGTTCTCCACTCATATTCTAGAGACGTTTATTTATGTATATATTTTCAATTTCAATTTCTTTTTTTCTTCAAACCATCAACAGGAAATGCTTTTCTACATACTTTTATGCAAAGAAAATGTTATTGTCATCAATTATTTCCATATTCAGCTGATCATACACGCGACCACAAAACAGTCTTTATCCAAAGTTTTGTCTATGTTTTGGAAAGGAATAAATCTAATTCCTCTATTTAGACGATCTTGATATTGACTGCAAGAATTACATGGCTCCCACTGACTTATTTTCACCCTTATAAACAAATCATTGCAAAATTTGTAAATACTTATCATAATCAATTTATTATTACCACAGGCAGCTTGTCGGAGGTGTGTCTAATTTATGTTTGCTGATTGGTTAATGGCTCAGCATGATTGACAAGTGGCGATAGGTCAATTCTCAGAAGCTGTTGCAAAAAATAATAAAGTAAATTCTGTAGCTGAAATTTACAAGCACTCCACCATGTTTGAGGTGGTTATATATAAATGTACAAAGTACTATAGAATTTGTTTTGATGCAGGAATTGATAACAGGGTCATTTGAGCACCATGTTGGAAGCCAATTTCATGATCACAGACCAACCTTGTTTATTTGCGAAGGCCTTATTTACAAATCTGTATTAATTCTAATGCCAAAATATAATCGGTCACTTGATACTCTGTAAAACTCTAAAACATAAAAAGCTACTTATTATCCTGATTCAGATACCACCCATACCAACTAGATGAAACAGCAGTAACTGGAAAAATCAATCAATTAGGTAAAGTTTCCACATATCTATATAAAGTTTAAAAAATTGGGATACATAAAAGTGTATGCCTTGGAGGACATGATCTCTGTGGCAGAACATGCCATTATGAATACTGTAAATTCCACTTGCTCACATTACATCCACGTGCTAAATCAGAGTAAAGTCATATAATCAGATTTGGCAACCATGCAGACCTGTTCACAAGTATTACTCCGCACACATAATGATCTATAGGGCATACCCTTGTACAAAGGTGCTTAAACCAAAGGCCAAATGTAATGAGAAACTGACCAGAATGCAACACCTGATCAAAATTTATTAAGAATGAAAAAGAGAGTACAGTTACCTTCTTGGTTGAGTAGGTGGGGATATACTGGCTCAATAAAAAACAAAGACGGTACATTTACATGTGATCATTTTGTGTTAGACCTATACAAATATAAAAAGCTTGTCATCCTTCAAACAATCTATAAAGCACAGAGAAAAAGATGTATTTTGGTCTTATTCAAAAAGTCTGAAGGTAAGCATGGCAAAACAATCTCCAGTTTGAAAGCATAACAAAAAATTGGTGATGCTGGCAGAAAATATTTATCTTTTACAAGGGGGGGTATAACTGGTGTGATGAAGAACCACTTGAAACATATAGGCAAGACAGCCAATTACCTCTTTTAAGTCATGAGTGGTACCACAAGGACGCAAGTGAAGTAGCAATGATGTTTTTAAAAACAAGCCATCATGTGTGATCATGATCTCGGACCACTCAATATAGCTGAGGGGGAATTCAAAAGCTTTTATGTACAAGTGCCAGGAAAAGCAATTTAAAAATATGTTTTTGTCTGCTATTTAAGTATACAAGGAAGTAACTCAGAGATGAGCCCCACTGCTTTGTTCAAGAACCAAGCCAGTGACTATACTGGTAGGGAAAATAATTTATACCATGCATATTACTTTGGCACAGACACTAATGCTGATTTTCATGTATCCAAATTGTTCATAAACATTGAAAGAGAAAATTAAGAAAATGTCTGTAATTGTGTGCGTTTAAGTTCTAAGTGAATCTGAATGTTTCTACACTGTGTTTTTAAGGTAACATGATGGTGCTTAGCCTATCCTGAACAGTGTAGTCATGAAATGCACATTTTGTAACTTATGGTCTACAACTAATGCTTATGAAATTTACACACCAAGTCAGATTTTAAAAAAAATGGATATACAGGTTTAAGTTTGATTCTTGCTTTAATCTTGATAACATCAATACAATTTAGGCCCCCCAAAATGCGTGTTTCCAGTCAGCTGACCATCCCTGTTTTTCGCTTACCAACCCTAGCATTTTTTTCCTCCTGGGGTTTTAAAAATAAAAAAATTTTAAAATAAAATTCCCGAAATTGATTTGTGCATCTAATTGACTAATTGATCTGGTTTGGTCCCGTAAGTGCTTGAAGTGCTTAGTACATTATATATACTAATTATTATAATACACATAATGTTTAAAAAATTATTTTTAAAAAAAATACCTATACAGCTATTTTAAGACAAGTGCAATAGGAAACATATTTTTTTCTGACCTAATGGAATTATTAGAACATCATAGATGAGTCTGCCTGTATTCTGTGATACACCATGTCTCCATCAAGTTTCTTGATAAATGTAGCAGTTGCTGTTCTGTCAAAGTCTAAACAGATGCTTCGATAAACAGGTAAATAGAGTTATAAAGAGATATGAATTATTGTGGAAAATACTAACAGACTTAACTAAACAGACTAATTTTCCTATCAATATACATAATGTCAAAAGTTCTATTTCTATCGTGGCAATGGATTAATTACTTTTAAACAGCATCAGTTCATGTTCCAATCATCATGAAAACATTTAAAAATTTAAAAAATGCTGCAGACATGACAAGATTATAAAGAACACAAAGAAAGAAAAGTATTTGTTGAAATATTGACTGTGAGAGGGATGTAACTGAAATTCATAATGCATATAAATCTGACCCCTCCTCCAAAGCTGCACCACTTATTATACCCAAGGTCAGATGTACAATTGTTACCCACCATTGATTTTACTCAAAAAGTGTACACAACAGATTTGATTGCAAAAAATCCCCACCCCATTACATACTGACTGCTTCAAAATTTAAAAGCCAACAAAACACTCAACAAAAATAATAAAACTTCACAAAACATGAGAGACAGGTGTAAGGACAGATGGAAGAATTTATCTGCAGTCTTTCAAGACTATATGTACTTGTTTGTCTGTCTCCATAACTGATGGCTTCAGCTAAAGGAGTCCACCCCTGTATGTTCTTCACCTTGACAGGTGCTCCATGGGCCAGCAGCAAGTGCACAATATCTGTAACAATGACAAAAAATATACATGTACTTTGGATTTTCCAGTATATGCTTGTGTACAACACATGTAATCAGCCAAGACTCAAATCTGCTGACACATGGTAAGCTGGCAAGACAGCTGCTACTCTAATCATTTGACTCATGCTTTTAATGCCATAGTCCTGGACCTTCTTACATGTGGTAAACTGGCAAATCAGATTCTACTCTTATTCTCTTATTTGTACTTTACAGAAATAACACAGAATGATACAAGCTTACTGATGGTGAACTGGCAGATCCTGGTCTACTCTGATTCTTTTACTTTTGTTATTAACAGCATAGACCTGGACCTGCTGACACGTGGTGAGCTGACAAATCTGAGTCCAGTCTTATTAATCTTTAAACAGCACACACCTGGACCTGCTGATACATTGTGCAATGAAAGATCTGGATATATTCTGTTTGCCTTTAGATAAAGTTAAATATGGTATACATCACCCAAAGGGTGCAGGTTCGAATCCTACCATAGAACCAGCCTGGGACAGCTGCTTGGTGTGTCCTTTGGAGATGCACTTTTACTCCAATTGCCTCACCACAAATTAACCTACTTGTGTTGCTGTATCATGAAGCACCAAACCAAATCCATCCCCGTCCACCCCAAATATGGTGCAATGGAATGAACCTAATGTCCCATCTTGACTACAAATTAGAGCTCCTGCTGAGTTCAGGGCCTCTGCAGTTAACCTACAGTCTTAAGCTGAAGATACCAAAATAGACCCTCATCTGTTACTGCATCAGCCCCTTAGTTCTTAAAATGTCTGTGAAAAAACATTTGAATTTTGCACTCAAATTTTAATAATTCTGACCTTCCATAACTTCAATCTGACAGTGGTTAAACAAAAAAAAGTTAAAAATCATGAGTTTTTATATCTCTACATATATGGTATTTGTCTCTAAGTAAATATATGTATATCTTTTGTGGGTGCAATTCTTTGTATATATATATATATATATATATATATATATATATATATATATATATATATATATATATATATATATATACTGCTACAACATTAAGTTTAATCAGCACTGAAGAATAATTATTGTGCTGATGACATCATCGTTCAGACCTAATCTGCAGAAATGCTAACTTTCAACGAGACTAGGCAACTCTATAAGTATGATTTTTCTGTTTTGGATCCTGAATCTGACTTCAGGTTTGTTTGTTCGGAGAGTTTTGTGAAGAAACCTGGCCCTATACACACACAAAATCCTAAGAGAGTTTCACATAAAAGCCTGACTATATATTCACCAAGGCTGTCACATTTACAAGTGTAAATAAGATCATTTCATGTTAACTATACACTGTTTATTTTTGAATGGCTCCAATTTTCATAAACACACTCCCTGGCAAATTCCTAAATGAACGAAATGAAATTTTAGAAATTCTGAGAGTTGTCTAGGTTTTTCAATTTCATGTACACTACCCCCCATATCAAACCCCGGGGTGAGTGAAAAACAACACCCACCACGTGTTTGACGTGGTGAGGAAGTGTAAAAGAAATCCCTTGGGGTGGAGCCCCCCACTATTATTAGAAAAATCTGGCAATAACACTCACCATCGACAATGTGTCAGTCCGGGAATCGAACTCAAGACCTCAGGTACAAGAATTCAACACTCTAACACTTGCGCTACGGGCTCTACTTACAAATATACATTTCAAAACTTATTATAAAGTTATCTCTAAAAATTCTGAAAGAAGCAAGAAACTTGACAAAATCTAAAAACAAAGATATTTCTTTTAAAAAAAAACAAACAAAACAAGATTATTTATTAGTAAATAAAAATATAATAAATGCAATGAAGACAGAGTTATCTCTCTTCAAAATACAAGGAAGACAGAGAGAGAGTTATCTCCTTTTAAAGAACTTCTTCACCTATTATTAATTTATCAACAGAACATATTAGAAATAATTCATTATCATATTTATACAAATAAAATTTAATTTTTCTGCTTACTTTTCGATGACGTTCAAATAACTCTTTCATTGTTATCCTGGTGAGAATATACTTACCACCTTTTGCAAAAACCTTCAACCGATTTAGGTCAATATTTATTTTCGTGTATTTTTCTTGACTGATCAAATCATGAAGATTATCGTATTTCAGCATAAGCTCATCTCTCAACTTTTCAGGATAATCAAAACATTTGCTGTTATCTGATTTGATAAGCAAGAGATTTATTCTATCAAATTTGCTAAACAAATACCTGAAATTTCAATATTAAATTCAACAGATAATTGCTGGCCATTAACCATAATTTTTTTAATTTTGCTACTAACTCCATTGGCTAATGTTAAATTTTCTAACATTATTTATAAAGTTTAGACAAAATTGTATAGTGTCCAATAGCTAACGTATTAATTCCATCCTCACAATATCTCTTATCATCAAAATTATTTAGTCCACGTTTTATAATTGTATCTGTTTCAAGTTTGTGATGATCTGTTCTGATAACATTTGTTTTAATAAAATTAGTGCAGGTCTTTAGTGCTGCTTTACAATCATCAAATTTCATACACTTTTTTATATATCCATGAGGAATACCTTTTGCTTTTCTTGTCAGTTTATTGTCATCTAAAATTATGGTGTAGATTTTACTTCTTAGTCCAACAAATTCACTAACTGGCGCAAACATAAATTCATCTTTCATCTTGCAGATGACGTTTTTATTTGCATCATCATTAAATCAACTACTTTTTGGATAATCTGATAAATCAAATAAATTTTTATTGCTATGAATATCTTGATAAACATCCTCACATTTTATGTTATAAACAAGTGAATCCATATCAGTAAATAGCAACTCTGAATCTGGCCACTGCATTTTGGTAAAATTATAGTGAAAGTCGTACATTAGCCATCTTGATACATCAAGTACAGCTGCACCAACATAAATTGGTTTATTTAACTTTAAATTTGTTTTTCGTCACTGTATTGCAACAAGATTTTCATTAAATATTTTCATACTGACAAAACCGTCATCGTTGACTAATTTATTTCTGCGATTTATATCATTTACAATTTCAATATTGACTTGCTCTCTGATATTTTCCATCGTCTTACCGAACATGGAATTGTTCATTAACTTGAAAAAGTTTTTCTCAAAGTCGGTCTTAGCAACAGCAGGACGTTTGGTATTTAAATCAATATAATCTGCCATCCACCATGATTGATTAAATTTTAACATGCGATGAACTTTTTTCTCAGAATTAGTCCAGCATCTACTGCTTTTTAAATTTTTGTAATGTATCACGTAATTTATTTTATTTAACAAATTTGGAACTAGCTTATTAATAATTGAATTTTTTGCTGTTGTCATTGCCTGTTGTTCAGGCGATAATAAACAATAATTGATCATCACTGACTCTGAACAAAACAGATAGTCGTTATGCAGATCATGTAAAGAAACTAGGATAATCAAGATCAACTTCAACAAAACAGCTGACATTTTCTGGTAAATCTTTTTCAGTTTCTTTAAGAAAATGATCTGGAGTTATCCAATGAAATCCACTACATGGCATTGGCTCTGACATAGCATAACCATACAAATTACTAGTATCCAGATAAATATTATAATTTGACGGTAAATTTTTATCGTAATTTTTTAAGTATTTATTATTAGCTACTGCATAACTTTTTCTTGTTATAATGCTAATTCCACCGCGAATTCCTTTTTCAGTAAAATTAAACATATCAACATCAGTTAAGAGATCCAATTCTATTCTGCTTGTTTTTAGCAGAGCATCCCATGACAATCCTGGCGCAGAATAATACCAACACGGGTCTAATCCATAATTTTCATGACAAACTTTACGAAAACTCTTGAAAACATCTGCTAGTAATAATACATTTGTTTTCAAATATAAATCATGATAATCACCAAGTGTCTTACAACCAAATTTATTCCAAATTTCCTGTGCATATTTGTACTCGTCATCTGTAATATTTTCATTTTTAACAGAGAGTAAAATTTATCTTTGTTAGGAAGAAAAGTTTCATCAAATCTGCTCAAGTCATCGAGATACTGCATGTGTGTGTGTGTGTGTGATTTGGATTTTTAATGTAGCTTTAAAAAATTTTCAGTCATATCACTATGATGTCTGCAGTGTGGCAGTTTATAGTGATGTCTAGCACTGGGGCATCATGCCGCAGACATGTAGCATGATGTCCCACCTAGTCACATTATTCTGACCCCAGGCCGACCAGTCCTAACACTAACCTCTTAATGCTTAGCACCAAGCGAGGCAGCTCATCGAGATACTCATACGGAAAGACACCTTTTTTTTATCAGTGAGACATAGTCTCCACCAAAACAACTTTTTAAATTACTGAAACTGCTACAACCTTTTACAAGCTCATCTAATGGTGCTGCCATAAATTGCAGACTGTCGATGAAACGTAATTTGCCGAGCATAACTGACATATACTTTTCAAAATTGTTTGGAATACATTTTATTATATTGTTTAATTTTAGTTTCAATTTAATTTCCTCATCGCCAAAAGCTTTGACAATGAAATGACTATCATAACCACGAAAATTATGTCAAACGACAGGAATAAAATCTGGCGCATGAAAATTCATATTACAATTGTCATGTGCTGCTCCGCGATTATTGGCTGATTAGATGACAGTGATCGTGCACTTTATCGCCTGAACTTTGTTCAGGTAGAGGTTTCTCGCAGATATGACAATTAACTGCCTCATCAAAATCAAGTTGTTTGGATGTTATTTTTATTGGAGCTGTTTTAGATAATCTGTTGAAAATTTTATTAACATCATCTATTAAATTTTTTAGTAACCACACGGCAGGATTTTCACCTCTATACAATTTTATTGGACTTGAAAAATTGTCGTTAGCGCAACAAAGTACTTTACAGGTTGCTCCACAAGGAACATGTTGTTGTAATTTTCTGGTGCTTGATTTATTTGGATCATTTTTTGTGCCTGCCACAAGAACAAGTAGACACACGAAATCAGCATGAATAATAAACGGAATATTTAATTTATGATTATAATTTTTAAATTTTAACACTTTTTCTTTTTCTCCTGGCATTGTTATTCTTTGAACATTAACACAGTATTTAAGATGCTCTTGCAGTTTTTCATCTTTAGAAAAACCTTGTAAACAATGGTAGCAAAAATATTTCTTACTGTTATTTTTATTATATTATCTGCCAACTAGGCCATTAAAGTTTTTTATCCAAACGTAATGATTTCTATAAAACAGCAAGTTTATTGTTGATTGCGAAGCTTTCTCTGAAATATACCTTGGATAAACAAGCATGATTTGAGACATCTACTAAATCTATTGCCCAGATATCATCAATGGCATTTACGACAACCTTGCGTCGCGGAAACCTTTTTCTTTAGGTTTATGTAATACACCTGCAAGATCATCATACAATTCTTTTCCAAGACCTAACTTATATTTTGCTCCTATCATTCCTTGAACTAACCTTCTATCAAATCGTTCTCTCATATTTACATGTTTCATATCTTTAAGTTCATCTAGCATTACCTTATCACAGTCAGGCTTATCTTGTTCATTATCACGATAACAGATACCATGATGCATTGCTATTGCATCAACTTTTATCTTGTTTGATACAAAGATCTTTATCACAATTACAATTACATTTCATTTATTTTTTAATCATCAACAAAAATCTCTGTCAGCAAAAAAAGATTATAAATCTGAAAATAATTTATAAATTTTGACAAAATTGTTGTTTCTTTACCTAATTTTTGGATAAAAATCCTGTTTTTTCTTTAAGAGAAAATGGTTAAAAAATCAAAGAAAATCAGTCCGATTTTTTATTTTTTAACAGTCCAAACCTCAAGCGATTTTGTACTTGATTTTTTTAATTTTTTGAGTGAAACGAAAAACTTTAGTCCAAATTTCTTATTTTTGGCTGATTTTTTGTCTGTTTTTGTCGATTTCTGATGATTTATTTAAATAAGAGATTATAAAATTTATCAAACAATCTTAAAAATCAAGTATAAAATCCCTCGAGGTTTGACCCTCAAAACATAAGAAATTGGACCAATTTTCTTCGTCAATTAATTATCTACTAAAATAACTCAAGCTCCAGTTGTCAATTTCAGAAACACACTTTTTTTTCTACCACAAACAGCGCAAATGCTTTTTAACATTATTCTATTATTTTTTTGTTTTTTCCGTTGTCTCATCCTTATTCTCTGTTTTAGTTTTACATTTGAGACAATATGTTGACATATTCCTTAGTTTAGATAAAATTAACTGCAATCTCATCGTTTGCGTGAGAAGGTTGCTTGTCAAATTGTAAAATAAATTTTAAAAAAATCAGAGGATTGAGACAACTGTCGGATAAACATAATGCAATAATAACCACATGCGAATGTTCCAACCGGCTGTAGTTGATTAGACAAGTAATTTATTTTTTAAAATTTTTTAAAAACATATTTTTTATAAGATCACTCGGAAGTCCGAACGAATCAAAATAATTATTATCGTAGAGAGCAACCCAGTGAGTGCCAGATCCATCATTAAAGTTTTGTATATTTTTGATACACGAACCACCTGCTGGTACATTATCTAATTCGTCTTTGGAATATACTCCGCGAAATCCGACAATGTCATTCAATTTTTCAATTATATCAAAATTACTCAACGCGACAGGCGTTGTCAACGTCGCAGACGTTGTAAACGGCGTCTGGTACCTGGTAGAGTCATTCCACGTCCTATTCCTAACAGATTTGGAATTAGACTGCCTGATAACCCTGCTAAAAGTGGAGCGAAATGAATAATTCCTCCTTGTTTTGGTTTTCTTGGCGCTCGCTGACGGTTTGTTTACTTTTTTTAGATTTTGTCGCTTTGGCTGGCATTTTATTTTTTATTGTTACATAAAATTTGTTTGATACCATCGCCTGATATCGCTTTTTTAGTTGCTCCAGATACTGCCCCTGATGCTGTTGCTAGTCCCAGTGTTCGTAGTACATTTAAATGTCTTGGTATTGCGCTAGCTATTACAGAAAATGCTGGTCCAAAAAATCCGCCGTGTTTTGACATCGCAGTTATTTGTGCAACAGACAGTTTGAGAACAAACGGTTTTCCCTGATTAAGTTTATTGATTTGCTGTTGCGTCAACATTACTTTCACTGCGGCGGCTTTGTCAGTCGTTGGGGGTATCATTAGAAAGAATTACGTTTAGTATCTTCTGCTGATAATTTTTTAATTTGGCCGGGCGTTAGGTATATTTCTCTGGTTGTGTATTCCGTTTTCATTTTATACTTGTTTGTTAGATTAAATTTGTATAGTCATCAATTGTCAAAAATCTATCACTGACAACTAGCGCATATACGTTATATTGTTCAGCTGGCTGCTCGTCAAGCGTCCAAGTGACTTCAATATCAACAGTCTATCCAATAACTCGTTCGGAACGTTTTGATATATCAAAATAAAAGATAGGATACAGTGATCGAAATTCCTCTACTGATATCTGAGACTCACTGTTCGCGTCCTGATATTTTTGCATCGCCTCCATAAGGTACAAATACGGCAGAGAGATGTTTCTGGTGGCGTCTACAGCAAAACTGCATTCGATTGCACGTTCGGGATATTGTTTAGAATTTACTCTAACAAAGATTCGTCTGACGTCTGGGTTATCAAATACGGAGTTGTTCATTTCTTGATCATTACGACGTGGCTGTCGTTGAAATACAGCGAACAAATGTCGAGGTAATTGTTCACTTGACGTAGTTGTAACACGCCAGGTGTAATCAGTTGCATTAGGAATTGCTGTTTGGTAAATTCTGTTTTGCTGAAAATATATCTTTTTCGTGTAAGCGGTCAATAATGATTCGAGTTCCATCGTTTTGGCTACCTACGAGACAATTCGTGGCATCCACAGCGCTAATAGCAAACTGTCCTTCAGCCACACCAGCGGCGTGTATTATACAATCGTTTTGATCAGCTCGATCTAAAATAAGTGTATGCTTTATTCCGCGAAAAACATTGTTATATTCGCGGCAAAATCCAAATATTGTACTTAACGGAAGCATCATCGTTATTTGGCGAGATTCTGCGGCAAATGCTTTTCGTTTGGCATATCCTGCATTATACTGATGTCGTCGTATATTTGTAACGGCTGATCTTATTGCGTCTCCAATATCAGCAACTGCATTACCAGCGGGATTAGCGATTAGATTATTATTATCTGCGCCAGGAACACTAGCACCAGCACGAAACTCGCTTGAAACAGCTGTCCCAAATGAGGTATCTTTAAACCACATCATATATGTGGCCACTGATCTCGAATAACCATCGCTGAACGAGACGATATTTAGTATTGTACTTGCTATAGGCAAGTGCATTGAAATATCTTCCACAGTTTGATTGGCCAGTTGGTACCGTGCACTTTTAAACAAGCTCCAACCGTTATTAGCAAGTGCAATTTCTGCACCAGCTGCAATATCAACGCCTATCGCAGTTAGTAATTGACCACGCACTTCTAATACCGCGTTGTGCGGCAACAGAAACACGTCATCGTCTCTTGTGTTAAAAGTTCTGACGCCAGCTGTCACTGTGTCGTCGGTATCATGTTCTTCGGCAAGATCGAGATAATTTTTAATTGACATTATTTATTTTACAATTGCGACACAAAATTGTGTGGCACATAAAATTACAGCAACTAAAAAGCATCAGGGGTTATTTGACTTGTTTTCTTTACAAGTTTGCGTATTACCTCTTCACCACGTGGTGACAGTAATGTTTTTGTTGTAGCTATCATAGCTCGTTCTGTTTCCGCTGTTGGTGCAATATCTGATATTGCTCGTTTTATTTCCACGTTTGAATGTGGGCTGCTTTTAATTTTATCAGCGATCTTTTGTCCTACTGCGGTGCCAGCAGTGCTAGCAATAGCTTTACCAGCGTCAAGTGCAATTGGCGCTACTTTACGCGCAATTCCTGGGATATTTTCAACTATTTTTGTAAATATATTTCCAAAAATTCCACCTACAATTTTTCTTCTATAAACTTTTTTTGGTCTCATCTTTGTTATTAAATTAGGTTTACAAAATTTACGCCGACGACTACGTTGTGATCGCACGTAAGTGTAAATGATACGTTACAATCTCATTGTTAATATCTATTTGTCGTCCTGATTGATCTGTTAGTTGCATTGTTATGCTGGTTATTTTATTTTCAGGAGTAATCGGATAGTATATTATTTGTCGAGGAGTAATTTGCATTAGTGACCTAGGCGGGACATCTGGTGAAAAACTATAGATTGTTTGACCTTGACTTTCTAAAGCTGAATAAGACCCTGGTGCAATAAAGCAATTAATCAATATTGTGTTTACTTGTGTTATGTTGACAGGAAGATCTCCGTCATACGATACACTTTGTTCTGCAACACTGCCGTATTGATGGTTTTTAAAACCTAATAATCGTTGCGATACTTGTCGCTGGTGAAAAATCGATTATCAAATTATTTTTAATATGATTCTGGCTCGCAGCGTATTATAGTTTGGAGTTAATTCAAAATTGTCTGCGGCAGTGTATTTTGTTATCAACTCTCTTACCGTTTTGTTGAGATCGGTTACATTATACGCCCCCTGTGGTATTCTAACTGATACCCAAGCACCATGATTAAATGTAAAGTCGTCATTGACGTTTAATTTTACATTTGCCGTAGAATACCATACCGTAGCAGAAATTAATCCGATTTCGTACTGTTTACCAGGATCTAGTATTATTGGCGGATTATAGTGGACATAAAAGTTTGCGCTGTCACTCGTTGTTTGTGATGAGTCGAGCAATAATGTTTTTGACATTTATATTAAAGTTGTTAGATAAGATCGCTATGTAAAATTTCATATTCGTCTGATGTTAGTAATCTGCTCGATCTAAGATTATCTAATATATCAATGATTTCGTTGTCGATTTCAGTGCTTTCATTACCGGCTTCCTTGTATGATATCAATAAGATATGTCGGTCAACTAGTTCAGCGTTTGATATAAAAAAATTTTTTTTATACCTTTTCCAGTAGTTTCCTCTGGCAATTTTTTTTTATCTCGCTCGTTTTCATATTTATCAAATAGTCTTTTAACAGTCCAACCTTTACCATAGCCTCCTGGTTTATTTCGATACTGTTCTGCTGTTTTAAATATCATTTCAGCAATAATTCCTTCTCTTATAATATCAGTTGCTTGTAAAAAAAATAATTCGTCTTTGTCAATTTTTTTATTTCTTTATCAGCATTTGACCTAGTTTTCATAATTTCTGTTAATTTTTCCATTAAATTTTTATATTTTTCTTCTGGCCAATCTCGAATTTTGTCAATGTCTCCGATATTATGTTTACTAATAAAATTATTATATTCTTCATTTAATATTTTCACCCTAGCTTGTTTTCTATAAAATCTTTCCTTACTTTCAGTAGGCATTATTTCCATGGTAGCTTCAGCTGGGTTTTTTTTGTTCCTCAGCTAATTCTTTAGTTTGCTCTGACAAATTTTCTATTAACCTCCTTAACTCAGCTGGATTAACCGTCAATCTTGCAATAGCATGTTGAAGCATAAGAGGATTGTTCATTAATTTGTCAAATTCAGCTTGTCGTATATCAGGATCAGGAATATGTTTCACAAGTTCCTCTGCAATTTTTTTAGTTTCTTCTTTTGATCTTTTTTCAAGTAAACCTAACAAACTTTTTTCTTTAATTTTTTCTAGTTCTTCTGGAGATAACGCATATATTTCTGGTTGTTTGCCAAGTACTGCTTTGGTAACCAGTTTAAAAAGTTTAGCAGTTTCTTCTTCTGCTTGAACTTGTCCACGCCGAGCTTCTTCCACTTTTTTCTTAAAAGCAGCTTGAGTTGTAATAAATTTGTTAGTAATTCAATTTTTTGTTGATGTTTGTCCATTGTTTATTTTTTTATGCTCTATAAAATTTGTCTATAGAAATGTGTCGATACAACAACGAAACATCTTAGCTAGATCACTCGCTAGTTTATCAAATAAAAAGAAATTGTATTTGTCTTTGGTTGCTTGATGATATAATTCAATAAATTTATCTTTTGTTACATCACCACATTGCTCGTTTGCAATATTTCTCACATCAACATTATTGAGTCCAGAAAATAATATAAAACATCCTGTATTTCGCCTAGTAAATCTGTCGACGTTGTAAAAACCTTGTGCTAGGTAAACTGAATTACATTTTTTGTTACACGATAATGAAAAATATGACTTAATCTTATTCATCTCCTCATTGTTTAGCGGAATATCATCAAATACAATTATTTTATGTTTGAACGAATTAAGTTCGTCAACTGGTTGTTTGATCATAAAGATATCATCGCCAGCATCAAGCTCATCACGAAGTATATCGTTGTACTCGCTCAATAATTTGTATTTATCTTGTTGTGGGTCAATTGTGTAAATATATACCTTATCATAGTCAAAGTTATCGAGTAAGAGGTTTAATAATAAATTTGTTTTACCAAAGCCTGTACAACCAACATTAAGATAATGACAATCTGGAAGTTCATTATTATGTTTATGTTTGATTAATCATTCTGTATCAAAATTTAATATTGATGACTTCACCATTATTGTTATATAATTTTATGTCATATAATTTATATAATATGACCTATTACACAAAGTTTGGAACAGCACTTACAGGAGACGAACCAATAATAACTGATACGTCATCATTAGTAAAAAAAAACTGGCGACACAATGACAGGTAATTTATTAATATCAAATCAGCGAGTACTTGGTTTAGAAGTAGATCATCCGCCACCAAAGGTTGATCTTACTCAAGTGGTAAGTTACTCATAACTAAAAATGATCAATAATAACAAACTATCACTGACAGGAGGAATTTTAAGCAGTAACTTAGATATGTCAGGAAAAAAAAGCATAAATTTGGAAACCGCGTATCCGCCAAGAAACTTAAATCAAACCCAAGCGGTAAGTTATTTACAGTTAAAGTATGTTGATGATGATAAGCTTGACAAAACAGGTGGAATGGTTACAGGCAATATTAATATGTTGAGTAAAACAATTATTGGGTTGAAAACTGTATCCACCAGCAAATGTTGATAATACACAAGCTGTAAGTTATGCGCAACTAAAATCTGTTGATGATAGCAAGCTTAATAAGACTGGCAACACAATGACAGGTAACCTGATAATGAGCAAAAATTAAAAAATAACTGGACAACCGCTAACCTCGCCACCAGCTGATGAGACTGATGCTATTGGTTATGCTCAGTTAAAAGAAGAACTCACCCCATATTTAAAACAATCTGATGGACCAATGTCAAGCAACATAAATATGAGAAACAATAAAATAACAATGACATACGTTCCAGTTAACCCTAATGATCTGACAAATAAAGCGTATGTTGATAGTCTGTCCAGTGCTGCAAAAAGAACCAAAAAATAATGTTGGGTATATTCCAACACTTTTTAAGGCAACTGACAACCAAACTGGGTTTTGAGGTAAGCGTATCATCATATTATCCTGAAAATTATCCTCATTACGCCTTCTCTGATAGACAAGAATGGACGACTAACGGAGAAAATAAAGACTTCTGAATCAAAATCAAATGTCCCATTGCAGTCGCTATTTGGCAATTTCATTTGTGCGGTCAATTAAACTCTAGTGTTGGGTGAATTTATAATTGGCAGTTGGAAGGATCAAATGATGATATTAACTGGGCAATATTGTATAGTACAACAGACCCGTATATCTCAACAACACAATACTTTACAATTCCAACTGCGAATACTGCTAACAAGTACTTATATTTTCGAGTTTATGTTGTCACTGCTGAAAATCCGTTTCTGAGATTGACAGCATTTCAAATATACACACTCGATGATCAAATTTAATCTAACATTATAAAGTAATGTCAAGATCATCAATTATAACCATTGCAAGAGAATTTTATGATATTATTTTTAAACCTAGCATAATTTTAAAACCCATCTCATTTACAGATGATATCAATGAACACGATATCAATAAATTACAAAAAACAGATAAAGTACAAATTATGGAAAATCTTAGCATTAATTCGATGAATGATGCAACATTATCAAAAGCTGAAAAAGATTTTGTTCGCGTTATGCATATGCGAGGACCACAACTAGTAAAAGCAATAAGAAACTTTGATATTATAAGCAGATACTGTCATCCTGATGATTGTTTAGAAGTGCAAAAACTATTTTTAAAAAAATATTGCTCGAGCTTGACAAGGAAAATATAGATTTGATAACATATAGACATAATAATAGCACGATTTTGTGGAAGAGAGCAAGAAGAAAAACAAATGATAATCATGATCGTCACAACAAACAAGAGGTATCTAAAATAATAAAATTAAAAAGAAACAAACAGTTATACGATAGTTTTTCAAACGAGAAATTTTCAAGTATTTCGGTATGTACAACAAGGAAACACTAGTTAAAATTGCTAGTATATCAGTAGATATTATGTTAATAATTAGAGTGTACTCGAATGCAATTTTACCAATGATACGTAAAAAACCCAAAGTCGATCCGATTGTTGTTAATAAATCTCTAGAGGTAATAAAAAATCTTAACAAGGAAATCGATAATCTCTATGATGTTGAGCGAGAAAAGTTTTTTGAACAAGTCAAACTAATACAATTTGGAGAAATATCTGATTTCTACCATGAAATCAGTGATGAATATGATGTTCCACTGCCATCACTCCAATGCTCTAGACAATTATCAATACGAAATTATTACAATGAAGTTGATAAATTATTTACGGAACCATACAAAAAAATAATGTTAAAAGTAGCTTCTGTTTTTGGTCTTATCCAATTTAACAGAGACAGACTATGAAAATTAATGCTAATAAATTTCATAGTCGCATACGCAATTATCAGACAACATCTTGTTCTCAAAAATTTTACGTTGGATCAAAAAAGCATGGTACTAGGGTTTATTGATGAAACAGAAAGAGACTACGGTAATTTGGTGAATAAAACAGATTTGTATGAACGTGAAGTAGAAAACACGTTTGATTCCTACAGTTGGTTCAAGAAAAATGAGGTACTAACAGATGAACGACATAAGGATACTTCGTCGGATGTTTATGACAAGCACAGAGATTTTATAGCTGATCCTAACAGTAATAAGTTTTGTGAGTTTCTTGATTTGATTGTTGGTACTAGAGTTTTTAATACTGTATAAAAATTGTAAGCAAATATTGTATAATGAAAAAACAGATCGTCGATTTCAATCACATTTCAGGAGAAATTCCCAAACAGGATGTTGATGCTCTAATACAATATTACAGATATTATCATAAAAAACTTTGGTGCATAAAACAATGTTACAAGTATTATAGTAGAATACTTCGAGTAATATCACATTTACCACTGCTAATGACCAGCTCTGGTATAATTTCAAGTGGAGCATCATTAAATCCGTTTTTGTTAATAATATCAGGTGTTGGTGTTTCTCTTGCAACAGCGTGTAAAAAAATTGAGCCTTGACTCGAGACAAAAAAAAATGCCTGCAAAAAAGCGAGTATCACTTATAAAAATTGCTAGATCAGATACGATCTTATTTGCGAGGTATAAAATATGATATGGATGATTTAATACAAGAGTTCCATATTATTGACAGTATGTTAACAGATATTCTACCAATGAGAGTCGGCAGGTATGAAAAAGATTATCATGAAATATGGTGACCGATCATCATCATTACTGTCTATTTTTTGATTATTTTTATTATTATTCAACATGACGGTTATAGTAGTAATAGTAAATGAGCTGTTTCTATCTCAGAGACCCCCTTACCCTGACAAAACATATTTTGTCAGAAATATGCTAGAAAGCCTTATCACATTTTTGTACTGATAAAATGTTAAAATAGAAGTGTTTTGGATGGGGATGAGAGTCTCTAGATAAAAACCTCATTTACTATTACTACTTCTTTATCTAGAGGATGACCTCCCTTGATGTTATTGCCCAGTGTGAATAGATAGATAGAACATTGGCAGAGAACTAAGCAAGACTACTGAGAAGAAATAAACAAATACAAGCCCCCTTAAACAATAAAATAAAATAAATTTAATTAATTAATACATAAGCTAAAACTGCAATTACAATCCAACTGATTTACATTAATGGAATTTAATAGCAGTGTTCAATTTACGGATTCGTTCATCATAGTAATGAATGATGTAAAGAGTACAATGTCCATGCCTGACTTGCATCACCTGGCGTCGTTCTCTCTTGACTTTGTGTATTCCACGTCTAGCGTGTATGCTTGGTTCTTCCTCTTGACCCTTCTATTCTGAACTCTCTATTTGCGGACTTCCCTCTTGGACTTGTCCTCATCGGGTTTCTCGGGAGGAATATAGGAAGCTGTTCCCTTCATGCTGTTTCTTTTCCACACAAACCGTGCATCCTAGCACTATAGCCTGTCCTTTCCTTTCAAGATAGCTATCTGGCCTCTTTACTTGTTAACGAGGGAAAACACTATCCTTTTAGGTTTCCTGCGGAGTCAACCTGACTTCTCTCAAGCAAGATTTCTGTCTAAAGAATTCTGAGCCAAGTCGCTACCTTAAATTCCCCATTATTTCTAAAGTGTACGCCTTAATTTTAACTGACCAATTGAAAGCAACTGTTCCTAAATTTTCCCCAAAATAGTCATGTCTTTCATCAGATTCTGACAGCCTACAATACCATGCAATCGACTTTCCTTTGAAGATCAATTATTTGACATGGAGTTCTCTATCGCGGTCATGGCTGGTAACCCTACTGTACTTTCTCATGATAGCGTTACGGTCAATTCTACTGAACCTTAACGTAGGCCCTTTTATGTTTCAGAGATAAGGGAAATATCAAAGTGAACTTTCTCAAAGACTTTACTGGCTTGACTATGATAAAATTTTAATGCACAATTTATTCAACTTGAAGATTCAGTACTTCTTCAAAATTCAACACATTACAATTACGATGTCTGCGGTGTAGCAATTTATAGTGATGTCAAGCACTGGGGCATCATGCCACAGACATGTAGCATGATGTCCCACTCAGTTACATTATCCTGACACCAGGCCAACCAGTCCTAACATTAACAACTTAATGCTGAGCGCTTTGTGAGACAACTGCTAGTACCATTTTTATAAGTCAAGGCATGAATCAGCTGGGGTTTGAACCTGCGACCTCCATCATCTGAGGTGGACACTGACCACTAGGCTACCAGAGTGGTCAACAGGTACGTATCATTCAATCATGTATCATTGGTAAGTAACAATTATGAATCGTTGAAAAATGAGCTGTAACAGAAACTATACAAAAAAATTAAATCTTTCACTTGAGATAAAGTGAGCACTTTGCTGATCATGCCATATTTTCTGGTACTTGCAATTAATTTTATATTATATGTGAAGAAAAAAAGAGTTTTGAACAATTTTCCAGGTAAAATGTACTTCAAGCCCAACAAATCACTTACAATAATAAAAATTACTTATCACATGACCTCACTTTAATTGTTGTTGTTGTTGTTGTTGGGTTTAATGCCATTTTTCAGCACACGATAGGCTATACATAGCGGCCAGTATTAATGGTGGAGGAAGAACCAGGGAAAACCCCAGAAAGAACCACCGACCCACAAGAAGCTACTGGCAAGCTTTCTCACATACCCACATTGGCCGAATTCGAGACTCGAACCCACACAGACAGAGGTGGAATAGCAGTGATCCGTAACGGAAAGCATTTTAGACCACTCGGCCATTAGGGGCCCCTCACTTTAATTGTAACATTAATACATATAGTGAAGTGTTGATCAAGATACCATGACCTCTTCTGAATGGATTAAAGAAAATTTGGATTAAGAATCACTTTAGCAAATAATTGAGAAATTCTCTTTTCTGAATTTTATGGTAACGATACTGAATAACCCAGACAAACAAAATACTCAATAATTGAGGCTTCACTGCATAGCTTTATTTTGACCTATACCACCCAAAAACTTCATGTGAAAATGCATACAATCTACCAGTCCAATTCCAGTCTTCTGGTATCTAACAATTAACTTTATACTGCATTTGCATTTCCAGAATGAGCCACCTGCATGAAGGTACAAATTCTATTATCTATTTTGAGATAAGCCAAATAACCACCAGATTCCAGGTATTCAGTAAAATGGTTTATTTTGAGCTTCTAAATTCATGTCAAAACACTGTTCAGATTGTAATATCAAAAGCAGCATGTATATTTGTGAAAGAAAGCAACCAGTTTCCAGGTGTACAATTCAACAAGATTAACAAAAACTTTGGCCATGTAATGTTGGCATACATTTAAGTCTTGTTAAACTGTCATCCAAATTGAAAATATTCTGACTTCTCCTGTGTTTGTCCAGGTATGATGCACAGCCAACAGCACAGAACCAGATCTGCCATCCAAGAATGCACCAGCATATTAAGGTCTACACTATTCATTCAAGTTATGATTTAAAGTGAACAGTGTACACCTAGATCTGCTGGCTCATACACAAAGTTGGGTACATTTAACACATGTGAAAACTTAAAATAATTCACATTGCCAATTGTGCATTCACAGACAAGTAACTGTAATAGATTTTTGCCATAAAAGAATCCCTGTTTATCTTCAGTGTTCCTCATATTGAAAAAGCTGTGGTAATGGCAATACCAAATGAGTAAAAAGAAAATTATAAATTCCCTCATGTGCAATTCAACATTTGAAACAAGTTGATTATCTGACTGTTGCTGAGAATGACAGACCTGATGTTTTGATGGCTTCTTTCTTGCCAAGTATTATTGATTTCCATACCACTGTTTCTTATCATATATACTGAACCGGATGCCTTGGCATATTATTTCATCCAGTAAACATTTCCTATTATATGGCAAAACCAACAATTGTAACACAGCACTGGATCTGCATGATGGTTACAACTGTGGATGCACAGGATGTAGGAGCCTAGGGGGATGGGTATTTACAGTGAAAGGGGTGGAGGTGCAGGCAAAGATGTAGATGTAGGTGAAGGCAGTTGGGGCGGGGGTTATACGTTAGTGTATATATAAGTGCTGCAGCAAGTTCTCATGTACCCGATTACACATCGGGTACGTCTTGGACTCGAGTCCCAATCTGGGATTCAAGTACATGTACTCTACAAAAAGAAGAAACAACTCCTTCTGACAATCTGGACACATTGTTGCTTAAAATTTCATCTCGAGTCAAATTTGTCATAGGTAGCAGTAAACAATTTACGGTTAACTGCTATGTTCAAAGATGTACTCCCTCAAATTCAAAGCTTGTAGCTATCAAAATAAAGCCCTATATTCATTAACAAGTATACATTAAACAGAATCAGTTAAGACTGTGCATGACAAAGCTGATCTTTCTCTGATTACCCTCTTTACAGTCATATCAAGTCCCCTCCCTACAACCTCATAATTAAACCCCATAAAGAACTTATACTAAACAAAACTGGAAATATCTCATATATAAGGAGATGACAATTGCATCACAGATACATGTACTACTTTAATGGAAAAATGGACCATGACAGGACCAATTTCACACAAAAACATTCACTACCAATGATGGAAAACACATAAGAACATAGTCCAACTGCAAACTGTTACTGCAAACTGTTTCTTAGAAGTAATCAGTAAAACAAACAATACAGACTCTAACCTGCAGGCATATTATGCTATGGCAGTTCATGATCTTTGTTGTTTGCAGTTGGGCTCGACTTGTAAGCGAGTATATACAGTAATAGAAAATGGGCAGCCACTCGTGGACATTTTTGGCCAAAACATAATCAGAAACCATCTAAGCACCAATGTATTTCTGCACTAGAATCATCCCCATGTGCATACAAAATGAAATCATGCTTTACTGACATGGTGATAAAGTGTCTTCAAAACATTACCTTACTGCAAATCATACAAAACTAGTCAGTACTACCTCATGTTAACCGCTGGGGATCTTATTCTTTCTTGTACCATTTATACTCACTAATAAGTCGAGTCAAACTGCAAACAACAAAGATCCTGATCTGCAGTAGCATAATAGACCTGCAGATCAGGGTCTATGTTGTTTGTTCTAATGATTACTCCTAACAAACTACACAGACCCAGATCTGCTGGCAGATTATGCGACAGCAGATCTGGGTCTGTGCAGCTTCCAGTTGAACTTGACTTATAAGCAAGTACATATAGCATATCATGTATCAGTGAGATCTCTATACATGTGCCCCATACAACACTAATATCAAAACACAAAAGTGGATGCTTCCACACCACCTATTTTTATTTATATGATTCTGCAAGATATGCTACATATGGCCATGTAAAATCTGCATTGATATTAAGGTCAAATATGAAACTTTTCAATGCAACAGTACAGTTTGCTTACTTTTCTACCATTCTGTTACAATAAAGTGTCCCACAGGCATGATCTCACTGGCTCCCAACAATAATGCAATGTAATGAATGAAACACTGTGTCCTAAATGTCAGACAAAATTACAATGAAATCTTTTCACTGTATTTGGGTAAATGATGTGAAGTTTTCAGTGTGTATAGAAGAAATATATGAGTAAAATTTGCATTTCTCATCAATGGATAATGTACTCATTTCTGCATTAAAAGTTTTGAAAATATACAGGGAGGGGAAGATGGGCAGATGGGCATGCTTCTCCTCTGATATGGCTTAGAGATAGTGTCATCAGCAAGTGCAATTTTGATAACTCCTGGTAGATTCAAGCCTGCCACTTGAAGTAATCTAAAGCTAAATTTAGTACTCACTGCATTGAAAAAGCACACAATTTCCAGAATATTCACTTTCTGAATGACTCAGACCAGGCCACTTCAGAGGATGAAAGAAGCCCAGACCACTACAAGAGTTTGAGGCTCCTAGGCCCTGGTTAAATTAGAAATGAATTGAATGCCAAAACAAGCCCATAAAATTTATTATATTAAGATTCAGAACACTACTAAGGGTTTTCCTTACCAGCCAGGAGCAAGGTGATTTACCTGGCTACTATTACTTTACACCTGACTCCTTAAAAAACCCCACTTTTTCCCCCGCAGGAGGTCCCCCAAATACCCCACCTATTTTGACACCACCAACCTTAGATCTAATAGAGGGCCCCGCTACTATGTACACATTAAGAAAATTTAAGAGATCTAAAAATAATTGACAAAAAAACATGATTCCTTAGAGGTTGAGGCCTGGGCCACTGGGCCATATGCACCCCCCCACAACTGGGCCTGACCAAAACAGTATTGTAGCATCTTTGAGTCTTCCCCAGTAATTGTAACTCTTTGCTCTAATCAGTCCCACATAAAATTATCTGTGACATATTTTCTATTTCTTGTAATTCAAGATCTAAGTGTTGAGTATTTTGCCACCTCTATTCTTAATCAGTCTGCAAACCGAGTAACAAACATAATCATTAGCACCATTTTCACAAACCCTGCCATATGACATTTGATACATGCAATAGTCGATTCTACTGACCGACATAGGGATATTATGAAATAAAATTAACGTTTAAAAAAAGCAGCTATTTCCAAGTCCAATTCAGCAATACCATTCTGAGTATTTCAATCAATCAAAAAGCATGTTACATTTTCTTTGTGAACGTAGTCAACATAAGTCTAGCTTTATCTTGTAAGCAACTGGTAGTTTATGATGGTTACCCTTTTGTACTGGGTACCTACCCACACACCAAATGATCAGCTCAAATTCTACTTATTTCAGAAGTGATCTGTTTAGTACAATAATAGCAAATTTATTTCTACTCAAAAGCAAAACTCTTTCAAGTACATGTATATATGTGTATGTTGTTGTTGTTTTTGGTTTAACGCCATTTTTGGGGGTTACACACCATTTTTCAGCACACAATAGGTTATACATGGTGGCCAATATAACTGATGGAGGATGAACCAGGGAAAACTCCAGTGAGAAGCACCAACCCATGGGAAGCTCCTGGTAGCTTTCTCACATACTCACATCGGCCAAGCCCGAGACTCCAACACACACACACAGGGGTGGGCTGGCAGTTATCAGTAATTTAGGCAAGTACTTTAGATCACTTGGGCATATGTATGTATGTATCTATGTATGTACAGTATGTATGGACACACACACACACACACATCCAGTGATCTAAAGCACTTGCCTAAATAACTGACAACTGCCAAAACAACCCCCACCCCCCACCCCCCCACACAGTGATTGCTCAATCTAATGTCACTCAAGTAAACAATAAAAGTGCATAGTGTTAAGGTGGGATCATATTTTACATACTGATATTATCTACAATGTAATGGAATCCATCACCATACCTGTCTTACAAAAGAGACCTGTTTTATACCATGGTGTCTTATAGTGAGGAACCAATGTACACATAGATGGGTAAACTGTGTAAGTCACTGTCACCTCCCTTGCCTTGCCTTATGAGAGATCTAAATTCTAACAGCATAGGACAAAACTGCAAACCACCTGCAATTATATTCCAGATTTAGGTATCTCTCTCACATTTGTTTTCAAGTCTCAATCTTACAAAGTTAGTGGAGTAAAATGATATCATGAATACACACAGGACAAAAGCTATGAGTTCCCATTACATAACATGACACAGACTTTTATAATATGTGGCCTTAAGAAAGTCCACATTACCATATATCACACAGATTTATTAGACTATATGGCCATAAGAAAGCTTCCATTACCAAATATCACAAGACTATATGGCCAAAAGAAAATTCCCATTACCATAGCCACAAGGAAGTTCCTATCGTTTAACATCACACAAAGATTTACAATTTGTAAACATACATGTAAAAAAAAAGTTCTATTACCAAATATCTCACAGACTTTTAAAACCATATTAGAATGTTATGTATTTTTAAGTAAGTACATTTCTGTCTGCAATGTGTAGTTGAACACACAAAACTACTGATGAAAATAACGGGAATGCGAAGCCTGGGAATTCCCATTAAGGACAAAATGGGACATTCCAATTGCAGGCTAAATAGGGCATTCACATTATGTGCAAAACAGGACATTCACATTTATGTCAAAACTGAATATTGTCTTTAAGGCAAAACGGGGATTTCCCATTAAAAGCAAAATGGGACATTACCATCAAGGCTAAACAGGCATTCCCACTGAGATCAAATAGAACATTCCCATTATGGGCATTCCCACTGAGATCAAATAGAACATTCCCATTAAGGGCAAACTATAACATTCCCATTAAGGGCAAAATATATCAATGCTAATTCCCTTTAGGCCAAAACAACAATTGTTTCCTGTTGTACTGGTTTTAAATTTAGGGTAAGTTGGTAGATTTTTTTAATTTAAACAATATATAATTTAACGAACATATAACATTCCCATTTAGTTTCTTATGAAGAACATTGATAAATACCCGTTCCTAAGTTCACTTATATTTTTCGTCTCTATATACAAGACACATGTTCAGAAAGAACAAAATCTGGTAGTATCTTGAGTGTCTTTTCTGAAGAGCTTTCAGTGTACATGTATATACATGTAGTAACAAACTGCAGCATCAAGGACCTATATAACCAGACTTGGGCCACAGTGAGCGATAAAGGATATACAGTACAGCAATCATTCCAACAATAAAATTTGAGGGGCCCATACCCTAGAATTGGGAATTTCTCATTGCAAAATGAATATCTGGGGGAATTTTTTAACAAACAGACTTATGGTTTCTAACCTCCTAAACCTCATTATTTGTAATTGTTTGTTGTAATCGCTTGTTGTAGATGTCCTTTTATATCAGACCCCAAAATTTATATGATAAACCAAAATTTAACAATAGTCCTTTTGTTTTGAATAGAAATTGTCTTTTCAAATAACAATTATGGTAGTAGAAATAAATATCTCATGTAACATAATATAAATTAAGTCAGCATTATAATAATACTTGTACTTACTGGCATTATTAGAATAATAATGGCCTATGAACATATGGAACCATTAACTAGTTTCACATCAAACTGAATGTCTGTGTTATAAAGAAATGGAATCTTTACAGAATGTTTACCAAACTGACAAAAGTCAACAAACCAGAATATTTAACACTACTAAAAGAATATTCTATTTTCAATAAAAAAAAAGCATGAAATATAATGTCATCAAACTCATGATCTGGTTCACTAGAAAGTCATTTAGTGTTTCACACAAAACAAAGCATACTGTGGCAGATGAATCTCTGGCCATGTGTTGAATATAAGCAATTCAAAACATAAAATGTGTGTATCAACCAATATCCATTTATACTGGCAACAATCCAAACTGCTACTCAACAAAATTTTTTCTAATTATGGAAGGAATACATATCATTGTGGAAGGTGGGAGTTTTCTGTTCTCATTAGTCATTTGTCTGCTGGTAAATCCCAGTACATACAGGGTCCATGCTAGAAGGCAACTGAGGCTGAACAGTGACATAGGAGTCTGTCATTTCACCTTGCATTGATTTCATGACAATACCTCCACCCCACTGTTTCAATACAAAACATTAATAATTAAGGTAAGACATCAACTTTTGTATCAATTTTCTGTTCAAAGAGGAAGGTGGAAACAGAAAAAGACATCTTATGTTCTGCAGTCAGTTGTTGGTGCTACTTGATAATCATAAATGCCAGAAAATTGCATTGCTAAGTGCAGAATTCCCACCCAAAATTCAGACATGTACTGAAACAAAAAAAAACAAGTGAAGAATTTAATTTTTGTTGCATAATCTGAAGAAAATTATGGATCAATAGATATATCTAGTTCCATTACTAACAAAATTAACAATTTTATCAAATATTTCATCATATAAAACACATGAAAAAAGGGCTTCTGCTATAGAAAATGTTGCCGATTTTTGAAGTGGGTGATTTTTGTTATAACTGTGATGAAGAGAAATCATAAAAGTTTTAATATTTTTATAAATTTTCAATAACTTTTTATCATCATTGTAATAATGTGATATGAAAGCATTGCAAAAATCATTAGTCTACAGGTATTATTTTGAACTTTCTACACCAACTTCACTCCAGTTTTACCAACTTTGCATATTCTGGCTACAGAGATATATTTTCATCCAGATATGAGGGTTCAGCTTGGACCCTGATTTATTATGGTTAAGTACACTTAAGAAGCAGTTCCAAGCTCCTGTATGATTAAAATGGCTTCTGGTGAAGAAAATTGTACAGTTACAGTTCCAGTCTTGTAATTAATGCAATGAAATGAATAGAATGAGTGAAAAGTTCTGGCAAGCAAACTTAACTAACTTTCAATTTGGATGATTCAAAAAATAATTTCTGGGGCCACCAATGAAAATTGGGGCTGCCAGGTGACTCTTATTAACACAAAAGAAATCATCCCTGATATATAACCAGGCCAATGAGAAAACACCCATTATATAACATTTGTATTAATCAACTTCCATCTTGCTATTCTGTGTCAATACTATCAACTCTGTATGCACAGATCTTGATACCATCATCCTTATTGCACGTAACTATATTATTAGTATTTTTTATGACCAGTTATGAAAATATATTGAGATAAGTCAAAGTTGTATAATAATATCCTTATCACAAGAGTTTGTTTACCAATGTGGACATTGATATTTCTATGCATATCACCGATGTCTGAGTCCGAACAAATTTGTAAACATCATATGTCATGAAACACAGATTAACATTAAACAGAATCACAACCACTGAAAAAAGTTATAATTTCTACACCTTGTTCAATGTTTCGAAACTTAAATTCACTTATTGCATCTACCCAGCAACGTATGACATGTGTAATGAATTAAAAACATCCAAGCCTGGCATGCCAGGCATAATAAAGGGCATTTTTTTGTGGCCTTAAACAGGGTTTTGAGGCTTTATATAGGGCTTTGAGGGCTTAAACTTGGCTTTATATGCAACCTTTCACAGGATCCATATGGGGACGTACACAGGTTATTATATAGGATGTTATACATGATTTTATATGGAGACTTATACATGGCCAATTTGGGGTCTTAAATAGGACATTATATAGGACATTATACAGGGCATTATTTGGATACTTACAGAGGGCTTTATATGGGACCTTATACAATGCCTATATGAGGCAGTGTAGAGGGCTATATATGGAACTGATACAATGCCTATATGAGGCAGTGTAGAGGGCTATATATGGAACTGATACAATGCCTATATGAGGCAGTGTAGAGGGCTATATATGGAACTGATACAATGCCTATATGAGGCAGTGTAGAGGGCTATATATGGAACTGATACAATGCCTATATGAGGTGGTGTAGAGAGGCAGTGTAGAGTGTAGAGGGTTATATATGGAACCGATACAATGCCTATATGAGGCGGTGTAGAGGGCTATATATGGAACCAATACAATGCCTATATGAGGTGGTGTAGAGGGTTATATATGGAACCAATACAATGCCTATATGAGGTGGTGTAGAGGGTTATATATGGAACCAATACAATGCCTATATGAGGCGGTGTAGAGGGCTATATATGGAACCAATACAATGCCTATATGAGGCGGTGTAGAGGGCTATATATGGAACAATACAATGCCTATATGAGGTGGTGTAGAGGGCAATATATGGAACTGATACAATGCCTATATGAGGTGGTGTAGAGGGCTATATATGGAACTGATACAATGCCTGTATGAGGCAGTGTAGAGGGCTATATATGGAACCGATACAATGCCTATATGAGGCGGTGTAGAGGGCTTTGTATAGGACCTTATACAATGCCTATATGCAGCAGTGGAGAGGGCTTTGTGTGGGACCTTATACAATGCCTATATGAGACAGTGAAGAGGGCTTTGTATGGGACCTTGTACTAAGTATATACGACTACATCTGTTTTATTAGAAGTCATACAGGCCTTTTATAAAGCCATGTAAAGAGCCTGCTTTTACTTAATACAATATGGCAAGTTTTCAATCTATTGCAAGTATGTTAATCAATAATATATAGAATAATAAAGCATGTCAATTTTAAGTGGGAACTAAGATCTGATGTCAATAACTGTTAACTGTTCATTAACCCTCATATAACAGTAAATTGTTTACATAATAACATGGCTATATACTTTAATAAGTTTGTTCCTTCTCTTCAACAAACAATATTCATCAATATCAGAAAAAAAAAATAGAAAAATATTCAGTTCACTTTTGAATTTCAATCATGTGAAATGTTATACCTGGTTCTGCTCTATAAATCTTTCTGAGATCTTTAGAAACAGATGACAACCAAATCTGAGTTGTTATAGTTTTGTCCTAGAGCTTGTAACCTGCATGCAGACAAGATAGGTAGAGAGAACAGATTCACAACTAAAGAATTATGTATACACCAATATTACACTAAACATCTAGTGATCTAGGTCATTCTGGCTCCCCTCTTGAGGTCACTTGCATTTAAAACTGAACAAAAGCTGATCAGTTTTAATGTCATGTGAATGATCAAGCTAGTCAGACTGTGCCTAGATAACTGAATCAAAATATGACTTGGGGTAACCAAAAATTAATCAAAACTTACCTTTTCTGCCCAGCATAACTGCCAAATGAAGAGGTGTATTACCTGAAGAAAACAAAAAATTCAGATTCTAGTTAATGTCTTCAATATTTTAAGCATAACAGTTTCTATATCATAATGGATCTCCTTATAAAAAAACATTACATACATGCTCAAACAGCATTGTTGAGTATAAATATATATCAAAATCTAGCCAATGCTGAAATACCTCTGATAAACTTTGTTGTAAGTGCAAAAGATTTCATGAACCTTAATATGTAAGATTAGATTTTAAACATGCAACAAACTTGAAAATCAAATAATAACCTGAAAACAACCTGATCCTGTATTTACAAAATTTCACACTTAGAGTACGCACTTGAACTCAAACAATGTTTCATTGGAATTCATGATATTCATCATACAGTACTGTCATAAAATAAAAATGTACATCAACATGTTTTTAAAAACAAGATGGATTTCAACTTATAAAATTTGTAAAATGTTAATTGGCTTGCACACTGCTAAAAATCAAAATCTGAATGTGTGCTCATGATGAGGAGCTTTTTGCATAAGGACCAGGGTTTCACTATGCATCTTCATTTTTTTCCCTTCAAACTGTGATTTTTTGACATCCTTCTTTCCACTTGGTTTTATTATGAGCTTTCCATAAACACATTTGCAGGCAATGTAGTTTAAAATACAATCATAATATTCTGCATTCTTCTCAAATGAGCATTTAGTTTAAGAAGAAAATTTCAAGAATATATGGGCTCCCATTGTACAATTTTACAACAATACTATACAGTTATTTTATTTTTTATTTTTTCATCCATTCTACCATTGTGGCTATAATTGATATCATATGAGCACCATTTTTCATTTAGAAATAACGAAGCATCATAAGAAGTCTTTTGATCAAAACCCAATGTTTATATTATCATCCATTCAGGTGGAGCAACAATAACAAGATTTTCAATATAGTTACCGTGGAAGCCAGACTGGATATCTAAGCATCTTCATTTTCCCTTGTACCATCATAAGAAGTCTCCTATTGAAAACCCCATGTTATGAAGACTTTTGATTCAGGAAGATTTAGCAATAACAAGATTTTACAATGGCTGTCATTACAGACATACTGGAGTCAGATCTGAACCACTTCATTTATGAGCAAAAAGACATCATAAAAAGTATTTGGTGAAAACACAATGTAACAGAACTTCTATTCAAGGGGACTTTGCAGTAACATGATTTTCAAGATGGCTCCCGTGAAAAGATCTGAACCATTTTCCTTTAGGATCAACTAGACATCAAAAGACATCTTTTAGCGAAAAACACATGTTGATTTACCTATCTGTTCAGAAGAAGTAGCAACAAGAAGATTTTCAAAATGTTCTGGTCATGTTGGATATCTGAGTGGCACTTTCAAACTAGACTATGGGAAGGATTTGTCTGTAATGTTTCATCACAATCCTTTAAGCAGGTTAAGAGTAGCAATAACCGTCATCCATTCATCCATTACACTAGTTTCATTCTGAGGGATTAGCAATAACAAGACTTTCATATACTGACCCCAAAAAGAAATGCATTACTATCCTAAAAATCTAAATTTTTACTTTATACTTCATACATGTACTATCAAAAAGGAAACAGCAAAATGAAATTTTATCCTGATATGCAGGTTTTTCTAAAGATAATTTTCATTGTTTTCTAAATTAAAAAATAAACCTTATACAGATAAAAGGCTCATGCCGGCAAAGAAAATATTTGCAAAAAATTCATACTGGTACCAGTAAAAGAACATTTTCTAAACCGATGCATTTATTTTCAGTTTTCTATAAAATACAGGTAAAATGTAGTCTCTGTTTTTTAATAATAACCTAGCTTTAGCCTGCAGGTCAAGCCCAATCCCTACTCCTTCCCCCAGTTTATGGTAAAATGATGCTGTACACATCATGATCTAATCAAATACCCTGTAACATGGCTCTGTGATCAATTGTATTTTGGAAACTGACCACATTACTGTTAAGTACACAACATTTTAACTCTGAAGTTAATCTAGGGTGTGGATGAACATAACAACATGCCCTACAGATGTCAAGTTTCCAGGAAATGTCCCAGTCCCTGTAAGAAAACTGGAGGAATTTCAACTGTTTCAAATACACAAGTCAAACCCGTTTTCTACTGATTTTTCAATGATATGAAGTGTTATTTATCAATGGGTACTGGCCAAGCTCTTAATGATACTTCCATCCTCAAGAAAATGAAAAAAAAAGAAGGGAAAACACTGCCTTATTTCTGTCTTTGATCTTAAGCTGTGAGTGAATGTCACACCTAAAAAGTAATTTTGACTTTATATGACCTCTCCATCAGCAAACACTTTGAGTACTGCATGTTTGGCTCATTTTGGAATGACATCACACATAATAGCAAACCTAGCCTACGTCAAGGGATGTAATCAACATGTAGTCAAAAATTTTAAACAATCTAATTCTTCAAAACTTTTAGCACTACATTCCCAGAATAGGGTGAGAGTAAACTGTACAAAAAGACAGGATTTATAACTTAAACGTTTTGTTCAATAAAAAGTACACAAAACCTCACTTATCAAAGAGTATCTGAGACCTTGAAAACCATGACTTTTCACTTTCTCTCACTGATTGAAACATATCTCATATGCATACTGTTAAAATTCCATGAAAAATTTTACCAGCCTTCTCATAATCTTACATCATAGCATGTCAAGAATGAAAAGCATTAAGTTAAACACTGCAGCTGCAAAAATGTCTCAAATAGAAAATAAAAAACAACAGCCAGTTGGAAAAATAGATTATAATTGAGGTAGTGATTGGTTATCATACAGAGTTCAATTTCTTTCTGTTTATCCTATTTGGTTATACAAACTATAGTCTTGTCAGTTATGTATAGTCTAGTCATCCCATTAAGTAACAATTCACACCGAGCTGTGTGCAAACTAGTCTAGTCATCACATTATGTAACATTTCACACCTTGCTGTATGCAAACTATAGTCTAGTCATCCCATTATCATAACAATTCACACTGAGCTGTGTGCAAACTATAGTGTAGTCATCCCATTATGTAACAATTCACACTGAGCTGTGTACAAACTAGTCTATTCATCTCATTAAGTAACAATTCACACATAACTGTGTGCAAACTATAGTCTGGTCATCCCATTATGTAACAATTCACACCAAGCTGTGTGCAAACCATTTTCTAATAGTATAACAATAGTCATTCCATTATGTAACAATTCACACAGAGCTGTGTGCAAACTATAGTCTAGTCATCCCATTATGTAACAATTCACACCCTGCTGTGTGGAAACATGTCTGGTCATCCTATTATGTAACAATTCACACTGAGCTGTATGCAAACTATTGTCTAATCATCCCATTATGTAACAATTCACACCCTGCTGTGTGCAAACTAGTCTAGTCATCCTATTATGTAACAATTCACACTGAGCTGTGTGCAAACTATTGTTTAATCATCCCATTATACAGCAATTCATACCTAGCAGTGTGCAAACTACACTAGTCATTCCATTATGTAACAATTACACACCTAGCTGGTAACTGTTAAGTGATCCACTGGAATCTATTATGCAACAGCTGACTGACAGATGCCACCTTCAGTGGAGGAATCAATTGTTGTACATTCTAACTTCCAAAAGGCCACTACACTACACTCACATATGAATCTTTAAACATCTGCCTTGTAAAACTTGTTTACAAAGATGTGACATTGCATAGTTTCTTGTATATGAAACACATAAAATTTAAGTACATTAATTTTAATTCAATTCTGGTAAAAATTCTACTACTAAGTTATTCCAGGAAAGTGTTATATTTCAAAGAAACGTCTATTTTACAAGATGCCATGTAACTGAGTAGGCATGTCTGTCTCACTGTTATGGATTTGTGAATCAAACTGTAAATGAATTAATCCTCATTATGACCTACTTTTGGGTGTGACATTGACAAACATATTAGGGCATATTCAACTGATAAGTTTCAAGTCTTCAGCAGCAACAATGCAAGAAATTAATGTTAACAACATGTAGGGTAATCTGTCTTTAGACTGTACATGCCTTAATTGTATAAGGTAAAAATCAGTCAAAAACTCTGTTAACAAGAAAAGTGTGTATATTATCTTTCTTGGCATGGTCTTGAAAATTGTTTAGAACAAACAATAAATGTTACTAGTAATAGGATATCCTGATTTGTTATTGCCAGAAAGTGAAAATTACGCTGCTGACTGAATCTATCATTCTCTTTATGGTGGATATGTCTATAAGAATGTGCCAATTTTATATTTATGACTGTCTGGTGTAACACTACAACAATGACTGAAGGAGCAATAAGAAATAAAGCTGGTTCAAATGCAACAGATGAACATAAGTGAACTGGAATTAATACAATTACCAAACTTAATTTATATACAATTTTGGTGTCTTCAGATATAGAAAAATGCTAATCAAAATCACCAGTTATACAAATGCCTCTCCTCTGGACTATTCAGTCTTATTGATTAATCCAGTGTAATTAAATAAATGACTTGATCTCTATAAATGACATCAGGCATCTGGACAAACCATCATCTGTACCCAAAAAAATATCCCAATGGGTCCTGATAAGATATATTACTACACTTTTTATATGATCAAACTTGGATGTCTGTCTTTATTTCATAGAACTAATTAGTGTTATGAACTGGTTACAATTTGATGATCATCAATAAGTTTGCTGATCAAACAAAGATCAATTAAATAATCAATAACTTGCCAGATGTCTTACCAAATCTGAGGCTATTCAAATAGCTTAAGGTCTGTTACAACATGAAACAGAACTGAATTTTGGCCACAAGCCATTACAAAAATCGTCATTAACTGATTGTCTCCTGAAAGTGACTAATACTTGACCACATCTATAAATTGGAAATGCAATAAAAGAAGGTCTATATTTATTGATAGTTTTGTATTCAATGCTTTGAAAATAAGAATTATATATGTCTCCTCATAGAAGATGAAAATTCCAGGGTTGAAAATTAGCTCAAGTACATATTGTTCTGTAATAAGCTCAAGTTCATGGTTTAATTTAAATTTTGTGCTTAATTTTGTCTGTGATTGAGGGTTGTGTATAGTTTTTGCATACCTGATTTCTGTCATAACCGTGACCGAGGGTTGTGAATGGAGCTTTTGCCTACCTGACTTTTGTCACATTTGAAGTAGTAAACATGATGTTTACTAGAATTATAGTTTAAGGGTTAGTGGAATTTTCCATGGAAATGATTAGTTTTCCAAACAACTCTATTGCAACAAAGGTCATGAAATATGCATAAATAGAGGTTTGGTAAACAATTATTCATTCCTGTTTAATGATCATTCTATGGAATCATTTAAAGCTTTGTTCAAATATGATTTTATAGAAATTATTTGTTTAAATTATTCATTGGAGTTACAATGTTCTCATTGACTTTTTGGACTAAAACTACTTTGGAATTATTGGGAACTCATTCAAATAAGTTGTGGATTGTATCATTATGGTACATCAGAACATTCAAGACTACAGAAATTTATTTGGAACATTACATGCTTTTGGAATTGTTATAGGACATTTAGGATTACTTGGGATTTAATTCACAATACTGTAAGTGTCTCTTAAATTTTCATTTTGTAACTAAAAAATAAATTACTTGTTCATTTTACTATGCTTGTTGGTTTATCTTCCTTCTGTTACATTGTTTAAGACCTAGAGTTATAACAATATAAATATACATGTCAAGGAACTATCTGTTCATTATTTCTTCTCCTAGCAGCTAATTCTATAATACTTTTACTCTATTTTGCTTTAATAAACAACATCTGAATACAGACATGCAGACATATAATCTTCTAATTACTTTTTTAAAAATAATAAAAACTGGTTTTGTCTCCTCTGCTTCACACTTAAGTAATTTTAGTGCTCTTTCTTAAACATCTTTTTTGTTTTAAAAGGACCATAAAATGTCAAAATTTCATCTAGAATGTAAAAGATAATTAGTTGATTCTCATGGGAAATAAGCCTACAAACCTTAATCATTCTGTGCAAAGGTTTTTGGTTCATTTGTGCCTTTTGAGCAATTTCTCTGGATAATCTGAAATTATGTGGTTATTGTGAAAAACCAGGAATTTATCTATCAAGGGAATTGTAGCACTCAGCAATTTCTCATAATACATATATGGATATATCTAAGAAGAGGTTGTGATACAGTAAAAAATACAGAAGAAACACAGAACTATTTTAATTAAAAAATAAAATTATAGAAAATGTTCTCAGTGAAACTGTGTATGATCCATTCTCCGCTTTTTGTAAATTTTTCGGACAAAATATAACTATGATAAACTTGACTACATGCCACGTTTTTGGAGAATATCTTAATGTAATATCTGAACAGAAGTGATGAATAACTGCTATCTATACTTGAAGATTTTGCTTAAATTTCAAAAAGCAGTTATTAAAGGGATGATATATTAATTTATCAGGAGTGGACAAATTTAAAAAATGTGTGGTTGTCCATGGGAAAGCAACTCTGATAACTGTTTTGCAATTTTTTTTTCTGATTTCCCATTAAGTTAGTGTGACTGCCTCCAAGACTGCTGTATTCAAAATTATTCACCACCTTTTGTTATGGACATATACTGAAGGTGGTTATTCTTACACATACACCGTAGGTGGTTATTCTAATTGCACACAGTACTTCAGTGTATTATTCTTCCGCAGTTTGGTAAGTTTCATTTACGGCCACCATATAAACGTGTGTATGTGTATGTGTGTGTGTCTCTCTCTCTCTCTCTCTCTCTCTCTCTCTCTCTCTCTCTCTCTCTATATATATATATATATATATATAAGCCCCTGTGCACTGAAAAAATGCTCAAGGGAGAAAGGAAACTAAAGCATGAATCTGCATGAACTGGGTACATCTTCTTTTGGAGTGGCCAAAATAAATGTGAAACTGGTGTTGGATTTGCCATCAAATCACAGCTAGTCAGCAAGCTCACAAATCTTCCAAAGGGCATGACAAACTGACCCAGATAGGACTCTGAAAGTCTGGGAAAAGACATGCAACTATTCATTCACCATAACCAACTCAAAGATTATGGACTAATTTTGTGCAGACCTGGAGTCTTAATTAATTAAAGATCTACATGAATGTAAGACAGTCCATGTGACTGGTCATTGGTTGGTTTTCTTACTGAAGGTGGTTGGGGTCCGATATACAATTTTGTATCATGTTTCTTATTATGTTCGAGTTTCACATATGATTCTCTAATCACCAAATGCAGACAAGCTTATCATTCTTAAAAGTGATTTCAATGCTAGAGTGTGTATAGATTACCAGACATGGCCAGTGTCAGTGGCAAAAATGGCTTTGGCAAATGCAACAACAGACTCCTCTTACTGAGGAAATGTACTTAACATTGCCTCCTAATTGCCAACTGCCAAACTGCAACATGATTTCTTGGATGCACCCATGCTCCAAATAGTGGCATCTCAATGACGAGAGAAGAGCTGGGCAGGATGTCTGAATGACAAAAGGCATGAGCCATGCAGAATGCTGGAAGATCAGAGGTTCACAGTCAACAAGCTCAATATCCAGACCCTGCTCAGGAGATGACTACAAAACAAAACAAGTGCCCAAAAAGTTCAGTGTCTCCAAATTGAAACAGGAGAATGTAAAACATGCATTTACTGAATAACTATGCGAACAACTAGTAACAATACATGTAAACTCAAATAATGCAGAGGAAAGCTAAGCATCCTTCTGAGAATCTGTATACTCCAATGCATCCAGAACCCTTGATCTCATCACATATAAAGATTGCTTTTAAAAAATGATGCTGATATTTGGAGATTAATGAACGAGAAACAGCAGCTCCAAAAAGGTTCACTTAGAAGACAGCACTTCATCATCTAAGATGGCAGCCTTCAACAACATCAACAGGTATATCCAAACAAACTCAGAGTGTTACAAGACTCATGGCTGAACAACAAGGCTGATGAGATTTAGTCCTATGCAGGTCGGAATGACACAAAGAACTTCTATGCTGCTTTGAAGACAATCTGCAGGCAACAGTCATCAGAACATAGTCCAAAACTACATGCTGCTCATGTACAATGAAAAGATGCTACAAATATGGGCACAACACTTCAACAACATCCTCAATCAACAATCAACTTTCAGTGAGCAGGCAAATGATCGACTTCCCCATCACTGATTGAAACTGAAGAAATAAACCTGCTGTCAAATGGTAAAGTATCTTCAGCAGATGATATACCAATAGAATTTTTACAAAACTGGAGGCTCACATATGGCTCAGAATCTGGCTGAACTGTTTTAGTCAATGCGGACTTAGGAAACTATACCCCAGGAGTACAAGATGGAATGACTGCCCACTTGAACAAACAAAAAGGCAACAATCTGTGGCAATCACTGGTGCACTCTCTCCTTGCTGCCATCAGACAGTAAAAATCCTAGCCAGAATCCTCCTTAATTGTCTTGTACATCACATAAATCAAGGGCTTTGACCTGATAGTCAGTGTGTCTTCAGGAATTGACATGGGATCATAGACATGTGTATGCAGCTCGTAAACTCCTGGAGAAATGCCAAAGACTTAACTCCAACTCATACATGACTTTCACCGACTTGACAAAAGCCTTTAATTCTAAATAATTCCATAGTATGTTTTGGGTATGTTTTGGGTGATTGCTGCCAGTAAGTGGTCACACTATCCCCTATGTATCAATTGCTCATTGTCTGATTCAATAATTAGAGCAAGTACTACCAGCCCCACAGACAGAACATGTAAAAAACCCTTAAAACCTTAAAACTATCGACTGTTTGCCTTTGGTCAACACACTGACATATGGTTGTCACTTCTTTCATCTTTGGTTTGACTCACTAAATGCATATGATCTATTACATGTACTGTATTACACTTCATCATTGGTCTGTTCAAAACCATTCCTTATCCACCATGACAAATAATGAGATTCTCATGGTAATTTTTTTTTTCAAACAAGGCTTGCTATACCATATTTGGTTATTCTGTGATACATTATTCAATGTATACCATACTATGATCTGTTTATGTTTCCAATTACTGATGCAATGTCCTTATATGGCAAATGAAATAACAAGGCTGAAGACAGAAGTAGTTACCAGCTGAACTAATATGGGGTACGATCCAAAAGAAAATAATGGATGAAGGTAAACAATATTTTACACATATTTCTTTAATGATATGCAGCAATTCTGGCATAAAA
This sequence comes from Megalonaias nervosa, assembly GCA_016617855.1. NCBI lineage: Eukaryota > Metazoa > Mollusca > Bivalvia > Unionida > Unionidae > Megalonaias > Megalonaias nervosa. The sequence continues at coordinate 1,428 of JAECUM010094279.1, read as the reverse complement.
TAAGAGGACTATTTAATTTCTTCAGTGTATGTTAGGAACATGTTCACAATTTTTTACAGTAGGCTGAAAAAATGCCGAGTGCTCCATTGATACATATAGATTCCTATTAGTATCCCATAGGGGTACTAATATTAGTACTAGCACTAATCATACCTTACATCATGGGTCTCAAAGACACAGTCCGCGGGTCGCATGCCGCCCACCAAGCCGTATCCTGTGGCCTGCAAAATGATTGGTGTCACAAGGTGTCATGAGAGAAAACTAAGGTGGTGCAGCCCTTGGGTCATAGAAAATGCCTTCAGGGTGGTTTGAGATTGAAACCCCTGCTTTACACAGTTATTCACTGCCACCAAAAATGTTAGGAAAAAAGAGTGGAGAACAACTTGTTGGTCTATGGGTGTAAAAATGTGAACCCCATGGCTTTTGACAATGGGTAAATCATCCCTCCAGCCATTACTATAGCATGGTTTCCCATGCACTGCAAAGCAATATAAACTATAGTAAAAGTCATACAGGTCATGTAGGTGTTCAGCAAAGACTATTTCAGAAATGGGTGTCATTCTTTTAGAATTTAATTTTACATACTTTTGAATGCCAATTATTAAATTTATTTGGATCCTCACACATCCATATTCCTTTGGAGGGTCATTATTTACATGCCCAGAGAAGTACATAAGGCAAAATGAATGTTAAAGTATGTGGGCATATTTGGACGAGATCAACCTCACGGTGTGATCCAGTACAATCCAGATTGAATGTCACAGACTGTGATGTCACAATGAAAGCTATGCATGCTGATAAGCAAATTCACATACTACCCCATACTGTGACAATTAGACTCAACATGCTCTTTTCTTGACACAGTTTAGCACCTGATGACCATTGTAAAATTCCACTGTGATCAATAATTTTCGTCGGGAAGTTTCTTGATGACAGTTAAGGTGCAAAGCATTCAATAATCTGAGCTGAAAAGACTTTAATTAAACAAAATCAGTATTACATTTTAAAAGAACAATTTATATTGAGTAAAAGCGTAGACATGACCTGCAGGACTTTTACTTAAGATGGATTCACTGTGATTCAGGTCTGCATTTTAATAAACACATTAACAAGTCGATGCTGGTTTTTGTTTTTTTAAAGTTTCTTTGAAAGCAACAATTTCTAAATCTATGCTTACGGGAAACAGCAACAAGCCGATGTTAACTTATAAAATCTGCTCTAGCCAACCCCCATCCCATTTTAGATCTCAGCATTGGACACAACATCGTATGGATACTGTTAATCACTAAAATGTGCATGATTTCTTTTGTACATGCACGCAAAAGACTTTAATCTTATTTTGCATATAATCCCTTCTGACTCATGCTCTTCACACAATGAACGAATGATGATGTGGGAGTTCGATTTTTCAACAACAGCTGGGGTTGT